>VZUI01097351.1:0-101515 GCA_013401135.1 Cettia cetti
GGGGGGGGATAATTGTGGGTTTTTTCCTTCTAATAAACAGCTCTAGTTCTGCATCTTTTTACTTTAGTTTTTTTCAATTTAGTACTGACAGTTTTGACAGTTTTTCAAAGCCAAAGATGAACCTTCTCTCCTCTTCCTTCCTTGCCTCAAAAAAGTAACATCCAATTTTCTCCCCTTTGAGGGAAAATTATAAGCCATTATTACTACCTTTCGGGTGGATTCATTTTAATTACTCTCATACATAATAAACATCTGCAGATGATTACCCAAATCTAGGACAGAAAATCCTTGTTTGGATCCAGAACAGCTTGGAAAGGCAGCACCTAGGTCATCCTCCCTATCCACATATTTCTCTTTCTCCCTAAGATCAGGGTTGTGACCATTTCTCACACCTCTTGAAGATGACAATCTTTAAATTTGTAATCCTCAGACTGGCTGAGAGAACTAAGTGGGAAAGCAGCTTTCTGCTACCATTTCCTGAAAGTTAGTGCTGGGGCTTGTTTGCATCCAGCACTACAGAATTACTGTTCAAATGCCAGAAACTCTGTGCAGGTTCCTACATTGTAAGGTACCTCACTGTTAAGATAATTCCTTCCTCAATGTTTAAATAAGTGGGGAAAAAGCAGGATGGAAGATGTGGATGGTATCTTCCTTTGAACTCTTATAGGTGTGAGCTACTGGATAAATTCATTTTAACATCTCTGATTTCCCTGGCCTCTGCTCAGGACAGCAGCAATATAGGTTGCTACCTGAGCAACCTCAGAGAAGTTGACCTTGCCTGCTGTGGTTCTGTCTCTCTGAAATACATTTATATCTCTATTATTTGATGGTTCAGTCCCATTTTGCCACATTGCTTGATTGCAAGTTGAAGCAGTGAGTGAATATGTTTCTCGCTGCAGCTGCTGATGGCAGTACCACACATCTGCACTCCTCTTTTAGACAGCTCCACTGCATGTAGTTAAGCACATCAGCTGACGTACGAACGAGAGACATAACTTAGCTCTGCACAAAGATCATACCCTGCTTATCCTCCTCTCTGACTGGATTTGCAGAATACCTGCAGCAAAGGCTTCACAGAGGGGCTCTCTGTACTTCTCATCAGGCCTGTACTGCAGAAAACCCAGCAGCCTACCCAGGCAGCGTGGTAATTCCCAGCACATCCTTGTGTTGAAAGCCTCAGGATGAAGATGTATCTGAAGAGGGTGTTAGCTGGCTGGTGAGTTCTTCCACCAGGTCAATTAGTTCCTCCAGCTTGTGCAGAGTGCTTCTGCTGACATGAAGGATGGGGTAGGTGAAGGAATGACCATCCTTTCCAGGAGACTGGCTCCATTGTGGAGTTTCAAGTATGTCTGCACATCCCTTTGGGGAACACTCAGTCTGAAAACTGAGGCACCAGGAAAACATCAGTGACCAGCTGGTGAGGGGATGCCATTATCACTGGAACTGCAGTTAGGTATTAGAAATGCCAGAGAGATGCTTAACTTCTTTTGAGGATCAGTCTCTGTGCATACAGTAATTATCTGAATATCTGAAGTACACTTTTCTCCTCTTTTAATAAAAGTGGGAATTTAAATGCAAAACTTCTGTTAAGGAACATTAAGCTTTAAGATTTGAATACAACAATCGGTGCATTCAGGTTCTGCTTTCCACAGCTTTTCTCACTTAGCCAGATGACATATGCATGCTGTGTTTTAGAACTGAGCTCTGCCCTCATTTACACCAGGAACCCTCATTAAATTCAGTGGAATTCATTGAATTTAACAGGATTGCCTGGTGTAATTAATGTTTTGAGGACAAAGTTTGTCCTTAGCTTTAATGTTTTAACATCATATAGAGCATTGAGATGTGTAATGGGCAGAATTTAGGGAAGTCAAACACTTAACTTGTATGTATGTCACATCCAAACCATAAAGTGACATTGAGTCTTGCCTGCATTTCATAAACAGTTAACAATTTGCACACATCCAGCAGTGATAATATGCCTTTGCATTTAAATTTTAATTATTCTGCAAGTCTACCAGGATGTCACTTGTTTAATGGCTCGCTGAGCTTAGAGGTCACCCAGTCCAAGTCTCCTCTAATGGCATTTTTATCTGAGTAAAAGCTTCTACTAATAGGAACACAGCAAACATGCTGAAGTAAGACCTATGTAGTAATACACATGAATTAGAATGCAGAGAAATTTGGAGAACAGGGGATTTTGTTTTCAGAGTGTTTTTTCTATAATGGTTATTTGACACTGACTAGGATAATAAATTTTTATTCTCTGCTGATCAGAACACAGACTGTCATTTACATGTGCAGTATCAGGCACTACAGAACCAAAAAGGAAGTTTTTACTGCAGCTGTGTAGAGGCAAGTGGCTTCAGCATGCTGCTGCTGATGGATGCTACTTTCACTTAGCATTGGAACAGACAAGTGACACTTCCTGAAAGCATAGGCAACACTACAACAGTACAACAGTACAAGGATACGACGCTTCACCTAAATGTGTGTGAATCTCTTTTGTATTATTTTACATATTACTGTAAAAAAATTTAATGGGTATTACAGAGAGCTTGGGTTGGAAAGGACCTTTGAAGCTCATCTACCTCAACCCTCTCCAAGGGCATAGACACCTTCCACTAGAGCAAGTTGCTTAAAACCCATCCAGCCTTTGTCTTGAATGCATCCAAGGACTGGGAGTCTCTCTGAGCAAGCTATTCCAGTGCCACACCAAGATTTTCCTTATGCCCAAGCCAAACCTACCCTCTTTTAGTTTAAAACTGTTGCCCTTGTCCTTTCACTACATGCCCTGGTAAATTGTTCACTGCTCTCAGCATCTTTGAGAACAATGGCTGTCACATACCAGGAGTTCTTTATATCTCCAAAGAAACCCCATGCCCAAGAAAAGGGACCTAGTATGACCTATAGAAAATATACTACTAGAATAAACAAATGAGCACAGGGAGTAACATACCTGATCAGATTAACAGCTAACAGCTGTAACAAAATGAAAATGACAGTGATTTCAACTCAGTTATCAATGTAAACTGAGAATCTGTCCAATTATTGTTAAACCTTGTCTAAAATCCTAGCGGCAATTAAAACAAATGTAAAACCTCATAAAGCATAATGCTAATATAACTACTTTTAATTTACCTCACCAAAGTTATATAAATGGTGTTTAGGCCCAGCTGAAGCAGGTGGTGGTGAATATTTAATTTTTGAGTTTAGTAGTGGTACCTTAGGACAAGTCTACTCAGTTGCTGCACAGGTTTAATTCAGATCCAGCTGTTCAACCTAAAGGCCAAGTCAGAAACAGAAATGCCAACTGCTTTAATTTTTCAGTTGATTGGTACACAACTAGCTGTTGTTTCAGTGTACAAGTATGGCCTGTCAAAAAGAAGTACACTGTAAAAATTGAGCAAATTCTCTTTCTGTAAAAGCTGTAGACTTACTTCTTTTCAGTGACCAGCAACTTTGCAGCATCCTTATGTCTCTGCATGTCTAAACTGCAGAAGTTTTCAAACAACCTGATTTTTGAGGACAACTGTTTGGCCCCTGTACAGCACCTCCAGATGGACAAGCATAAAACTGAGTTATTGGTTACTTAAAAATACAGGTGGGGGTATTTAAAGGGAGTAAGAATTAATTGATGGATATGGTACTAAAAAATGTAACACACAGAATTGTCCCATGGCAGTGATTTATGACAAAAAACTAGTCCAATTGCTAAGCATTAAATCCCAAAACAACAAACCCCCCTATGAACAGATGCATATATTGTGTTCATGTATGAGTGGGAGTATCTGCACTGAATCTTTACAATACAGATGAAGGGAGAAATGTGGGCAGAGATGTAAAATACACTAGTATCACAGTGGTACTGTGATTCCAAAAATCTGTTTTCTGAGGGATGCCAAAATCAGTGTATGCTGATACTGCTGCAATACTGATTACCTCCTTATGTCCCGAACCCCATTTGCTTCCAGTCTGTGTAGCCTAACCTTTAGATACCCCTGCCTCATTTTCCCTGGAAATACTTCATGCTCTGTGTTTTTGCTTGATAATGGGAGAAGAACTGAACTGAAATCCGTTGTGTTTCCACTCCAACAGGCAATGCTCCTTTCTCTACCCAGCAGAATGCCAGAGTGGAGCAGCTTTTCAGAATTCATGTGTTTTAATCTGAAAGATTTAACAGTAACACAAAACCAAGAAAGTACAGGGAGACCATTTAGTATTGTCCCTCATGCTGTGGGAAACTGATACTGTGCAGGACTGTAGGACTCCCCCACATGCTCATGGACATGTCCCTGTGTTACTGGGACTTGGACAAGATGGCCTTCAGCAGTTCCTCCCAACCTCAGCCATGCTGTGACTCTGAATGGTGATCACCAAGCAGCCTCCTCTGACTGCCACACAAGGACACACAAAGGTGTAATACTCAGGAGTCTGATGGGGACAAAATGAAGCACACACAGTAGAATCAAATGAAGAGGTGCATTCAAAACTTCCTTTCCATAATACACACACTGATAATCTGTCAATAACTCCTAGCAGATGAAGTAAACTCATGTGGCTTGCTCACTGACTACTGAAAAATCATCAAGACAATGTAAGGTTAAATTCAGTTTTTCTCATAAAAGAATCAGTGGTTGATTGTATATAACATAGTGCACTGTAGTGAGGAGTAACTGGACAGTAACAGGCCTATAGGGATGAAGCTGGCTTAAAGTCAGCACAAAGTCTGCAATGACAGGCCTGTTAGAGATGACAGGTTCTGTAGCAATGCAACTGAATATTCATAATTGAATAGATTTTATTTCACATTTACACATTAGCGAGAGTATATACAATTTAAAAAATCAGCCTTGCTGGGAAAAATTAGTTGGAAATGATCTATCCTAACTTGAGACACTGAGTATTAAAGCTATCGCCCTCTTTGATAGCTACAGCCTCCAGAAGTGCCTGCTTCTTCTGCATACTGCGAGATGACTCCAGTTCATACATAGTAGTCAGGTTGAAGAGGACACTCTCGTGTAGGTAGTGCTGAGGGTCCTGCTGAACCATTCCTTCCAACTGCCGGAGGGAATCCTTCAGTTTCCCCAGGTAAAGAAGACAAACAGCCGCATTGTTGTTAGCCTAGTGAAAAACACATTGTAAATAAATAGTGTGTTTAGAAATATATATATATATGTACGTATTTAAAAGTGATGAGAGAGAAGGAAAAGAAGAAGTCTAGCATCTGCAGTTATAAAATATTTACTGCATGCTAAGAATTACTATTCTGCATGTGTGTACAAAACTAAAATACATTATCAATTATACAATGCTAAGCTTTTCTTCTTATAATTCTCAAGATTTACCCTCTCCCAGTAGCACCTGCTGACTTGTAAGTACTGAAACTCCAAAAGATAGAGTTTAAAATGAAATATAAATAGTATAGGACATTAGTCAGTTAATTCTGAAAGCCAAGTGAAACAAATTTCAGAAACCACATGAGCCTCTACATGCAGTCATTTTCACAGATTTTTTTTTATAATTACTTCTCTATAGTTTCAGAAGTGTTTTTCTCTCTTTCTGGCTTGCATGTCCACATAAGCAACAGGAAGATACTTTCTTATCACAAAGGCATCTACAACTGACTTCACATAAATCCAGCAAATAGGGCAGTCTAAATACATCATAAATGATCAAGTCAGGTTCCATTTTCCTTACCACACAAAATGGGTTTTGTGAGTTACTGAAAGATTCCAACAGTACTAAGTGATATAACATGTTTAGCAGCAGAAACTTTCATATTTTCTGAAAGCTGCAGATAAAGGAAGAGCACAGCCTTTTAGAAAAAAATATTTTTCTGTCCATTCAGGAAACATTACTGATCTTGTGTGATTTATAATACATACTATTTTACAGTCTGCAAAATAATGCAATTCATGTGCTCCTTAAACTCAGTCCCTTCAGTCTGTAAATGGCCTTGGAGCAGACTGCTGGGGGTAAGCTGTCTGACTTCTCAGGAGCACTCTTACATGACCATGCACTGAAAACTGCCAGGTGTAGGAAACCCAAAGGTAAATGAACAGCTCCTTGATCTCAGCTTGTGACAGGAACCCAAGGCTCTGATATGCAATGTGTTAAAAATGTCATGTTTAAAATTACAATATCTTTTCAATGCTGTGTGAAATCAAGTTAATTTTATACATGTTGGCAGCTGACGTTTCTTTTTCTGACATGCAAGTCTATGCTAAAAACAGTGAGCGCAAAAAAAAGTGCTTTTGCAAAGATCCCGTAAAAGAAGAGTGTCTTGGAATTTCTACATGCATGCCTAAGTATTCACGCCCTTCATACAGACCGGTTCTTAACTTCCCATCCTATTTTCCATCTTATCTTTATGTATACTGAAAAGCTTTTGGAACACATGCCACATCCCATTTTTCTGTAAAGCTCTGAGCATACTCTGGGTACTAATTAAATCCATGCATGAAGTATTAAGAGAATAATTTAGGTGTTCATTATATATGTAGCAATTTGAAGATTTACCACAGCATTTGATGAGTCGATCCTTAAAATTTCTGTGAAAAATCGATGAGCTTCTGCAAAATTATTCTGACCAAGGTGGAGAAATGCTCTAGAAAGTAAGTGACATATAAATGAGTTCTCCTCAAAAACCCAAGGTAATAATACATTTAAAAAAGAATGGACACCATTTTTTATTCTTTCTGTTATAGATGTGACAGTTTCTGACATTTGTTCTTCACAGTGTGAAGGAGACACTGATTTACAGACAAATGGAATGACAACTTGGATTACTCAGCTATTATATTTTCTGCCTATGAACAGTCTTCATTGTGTTTTTATTAATTTAAATGCCGATACTCTCTTCCCAGAATTATTTCTCTTCATGAAATCAGGCATATAATTTTCAGACCACTTTTGAATAGTATCTTCTAAATATATTAAGCCAATGTGCTAACCATTGCAAAGTGAGTCCCCCATCACACAGCTCTATTTACTACAGCGGATTCAAGCATCCTTTGAAGGTACCGGTGGTACTTTCCTGGCAGATCTGATCATAGGATGACTGCCCCAAAAAATTCTCTCCTAAGAGTTATTTATGCAAATGTATATTGAAAAAACACAATGAGAATATGCAGTCCCTGAAAGAACGAGAAAAAGCTTTGCAAAATCAACTGAAAGATGGCAGTTTCAATGTAGGATAATATGGCTGTACCAAGGTATAGAGATCGCCTGAGTCTGCATGCCATTCAGTCTCACTTATGAGAGATGAAGTCCCATAAAGGAGAGAAAGAGAACAGGATTGTCACAAAGGAAGTTAAATGATCACCTTGCATACTTTTAGAACTACATTTTAAGAAGTATTATTTAGCTATTAAATTATCTACCTGTTCATTAAAACCATAATTTGGCTCTGTAGTCCATCCAATTTGTGAGTCACTTTCTCAACATCTTGAAAATATTTTTCTGCAGTTTTTATGTCTCCAATCTAGACAGAAAAATCATCAGTAAGTAATCACAATAAGAAGAAAAGAGCTACATCCTGATTATAACTTTTAAGGACACAAAACCATATATAACGTATCAAAGTCCATTATCAATCTCTTTACACCAAGGCGACTGGGTAACACCTGTTACCAAACACTGTATTTGAAGAGCCACGTTAAGGTCATGAAAAGCACCCCCAAAACAAGTGCAGTTTGTCCAAGGCAGTTTCTCAGCTAGGGGCTGTGGAGCACTCCTGGACTGTGGGGCAGGGAGGCCCCATACCCTCATTTAGCTCCTTGGTTGTAACTAACTCCACAGTTCAAAAAAGTAGCTGAAAATGAGAAAAGGTCAGAGTTACTTCCAATGAGATGGGGCGTTAGTCCACAGGAAGGGAAGACAGACACCAGTGGCCTTGTAGGTGGCACAGGACCCATACCTGGTAAGCCCACAGCCTCTAGGTCACAGCCAGGGGCCACAGGATGGCTTCAGTGCATCACACCACTTCAGAAAACAACTCCAGTTCAGTGGGCCACTGATCTGCCGTTGGCAGATTAAACAGACACCAAAGAGTAAGTTGAGCAGGTTGAAGGAATGAGAGATTTGAAAACTGGCATAAAGAATACAGATTTGATGGGGGGTGGAATGAGGAAGGGGATTTCTAAAAAGGAAGGGGTATTTCACCATACACTGCTCTTCGAGATGAAAAAAATACTTGAAGAAGGCCACTTATTTGGAAAATAAGTTAGCAGCGTATTTTTCAGGCTGGAGAGATGGAAGAAGATGAAAAATTACTCCTGGGTAAAATAAATCTATCAGAATCTATCAAAAGGAGTAAAATTAAACCAGTTCAGAAGCATAAAGCCATGGAAACCATGCAGTCCTCTGGTGGGGAGATTCAAGGGGGCCCTCAAGAAACCACCATTTGTTTAAGAATACTATGAAAAACATTTGTGACAAATGTGTTGAAGTCTACTTAATATTCTCAGATGGTGGATATTACACATCTGAGTCTAACTAGGAAATTTAATCCATAATTCTTAAATTGCCCTAGCATTAGAAAATACCTTCTATGTTACTGCACTTTTTTTTTACCTCAGCTTTTTGTCCTGTCCATAGCGGCATGGGAGAATGTACAACTCCTCTTTTTTTACAGTCTTTTGTATACTTGGAAATCTTTTCTTCCCCTTCTAGAAAGAGAATCAATTTTCAGGCAAAGCAGTGTTTACCCCTTCCTCATAGATAATGCTTTCTGGATTCTCTGAACTCTCTTCTGTTGCTTCACATCCTCCCTGAGTGCCCACATAAGAATCCACTATCCAACTGATCTCTCACCAGCAGTGAGAAGCAGGAATCACTTTTTGTTTCACACATGAATGTGAATTTTGTTTTTATGCCAAGTATCTGGAAGTCCAATTTGTTTACCCTTGTGTAGTTTTCTTACTCTCAGCCTATTTCTTTTTTACAGGAAACAGGTCTGTTGCTGCTTCTCATTTTGAATTTTTATATTATTCCTAGTCTTTGGTAGCATTTTGCCTTTACTGCTTGAATCACAGCCAGTTTAACATTTCAGCTTCTCAACTTGTCAAGATTAGTTTGCATTCTGATCCTGCCCTCATAGTGTCTGCACCACGCCCAGCTTGGCATAATCTGCACATTTTACAAGCATGCTTCACATTTCGTCATACAAATACAACCTAACCAAAAATTACAAACACTACAAACCCTAACTAGATCCTTGTGGAAAAGATCATCTAGCAAGTCATTCTAGTCATCAACAAACGACTTTCCAACTGCACTTTTCAGAGACAGCGAACATCCATCCATCTGAAGGCTTCATCTACATTTCTTCCCAATTTGCTTATGGGAATATCACAGTGGCAGCACCCAAAGCCCTACTAACACCACTAATATAACAGACACTGCTTCACCTCTAACCACAAGGCTTATCCCTTGCCAACATAAGGAAATTATTCTTCTTTACATTTAGGAGATGATCCAATTAAACACTGCAGTCAAAGATAGAACTGTCCATCTACCAAGCATTTCTGGAACACCCATTAATAGTCTTTTCTAATGAAACAGATGCATTTCTCCCAGATGTTATGTAACTGGACTCAAAACAAATTATTCTTTCTAAAATACCATGCATTCAGTTATAATGAAAAAGGATACATTTTCTCTTTATAAATCCCACTAAAGATGTAAATCACCAAGAAAATAATCACATTTAACTAGAGGATAATCCTGGAAAAGTGTAACTGAATCTGTCCCTTGAGTATTTTTAGCCTGGGAATCCCTTAACCATGAGAACAGCCAATTTCTAAAGCAAGCTACCAGTTTGCTCTCCTGGGAGCTTGATGAGTCCAAATCTAGTATGCTTTGATACTAATCACACATTATTTGTGATCATGAATAGTTCAGATTTCTTAGTAGCACCTTGTATCTTCTCAGCAAATGTGCCGAACTCTTAAAACTCTTCTTTCTCACATAGGGAAAACAGCTTACTTTTAAAAAATTTTTTTGTGGGAAAGATAATTTAAAAGAACTAGTTTTAATTAGTCATTAAAGTAGTTTAACCAATTAAAGTGGTCTTTATCACGTATTCACTTATCACTTTATCAACTAAGTTCAGAAGTATGACTTCAGGATCTAATAATAATTAGCACATCAAATAAAAATAAAGATTCTACTGTTAACATCAAATAATCATATTCTCTAACAAGGACCCTCCAATATACTATATGCTTAACTGTTTGTCTGGAAACCAAGATTATTTTTCTTCTAGAAATTTTTTATTGCTTTTGACTCAGTTTTGCAGCAATTTATTGCAGAAGGCAAGGTCAGGCAACTTTGAAAATTTTTTCTTAATGTACTTATTCAAAGGAAATTTTGGATAGGTCAGCCAGTGAGAGATACACAATATAATCCTAGAGAGTAAAATGTATTCACTGTTTCTGAATTTCTGATTTACAGGTCAGGTGGCTGCTAAAAGAATTACAGTCCTTATGAAAATTCCTTTGTGATAGTTTCTGTCTTTTTCTCCATTCTGCACTTTTATAATTCCCATTTCCCACCTTTAAGGCAACAGCCAAAGGCTATGCATCAGATCTAGATCTCCTTATGTTCCCATGATGCCTTAGACTAGTTAGCTCAATTTAATTAAGAAAAACTAAATCAAAGCAAAATAAATAAACAAAACAAAGTTTTACATGTTGAAAAGAGGTGCAACTTTTTTCTGTTAAACTCCGGAATTGCACTTTATTCTACTTTATTGCTTTGTTTCACATGTGTGATGTCTACTGTCAAACTGTGACTCATAAGCAATTGGAAACCAGCTGCCTTATGCCTCTCTTGGTAGATGTTGAAAGCAGCACAATCTGAGGTTATTTAGGAATTACTACTTGTTTTTGAGAAGTTGTGACATTTGAATATGGAAAAACTGCTTTTCTATTTTACCTGCAAAACATAACGCTTTTTTCCAGGGAGTGCCTTGTCAACAGTGCACACTTACCCCAGAGTGACCTTACCAAAATGATGATGACCCAGGATTGCAACACACTTGTCTTTAATTCAAATGGCTTTGTTTTGATTACCTGGACACTGCCTATTTCTCTTTATATATCAAAATCTTGCATCTATTGCACCAGTACCCCCCAGAGAGAGCTGAAAATTTTGTCACTGAAAAAGACAACAAGCCAAGCAATAAAACCTTAGCTCCTTAAGGTGCTAGAAGAAAGGAAAACATTTGCATTTAGAAATAATATTCTTTTAAACTTCTATCTAGGTCACGTGAAAATATCAAGGACTTCCCACAAGTCCTTTTGCTATGTCTATCCATATCTGACAGTAAAACCCCTCAGAACAGAAGGCCTGTTGTCACAGCCAGCATTGTGGAGATCAATGATTTCAAATGATTCTCTAAGTTAGGAGATGCTTTCCTCATGGGACTGAAAATTTCTCCCTAGCAAACGGAATGACAAACAGACTTTGGGTGTGACATCAGAGCAGACACTCTTGTCAGAAAGGCAGTAACATACCCAGTCATTTCCCCAGTAAGACCAGAACTATTAATAACTTGTATTTCCTTTAGTACTTTGCATATTTACAGTACCATTCTTTAATATGCATAATTATTATGCTCCCTATTTAGGTAATAATTAATGCATGCAGCCAGTATCACAAAATTGCTCCATAGTGATGGAGATCCACTTTAAACTAGAGACTTTCAAAGACAGACATGTCTAACACATTACGAAACCATGCTGAGAACTGAAAATCCATGACTGAATTTGAATGACATTCTATGATTTCAATCAAGCAATGATAATAATTATCTACTAAGAGTAAATTACTCAATTTCAACATAATTTTATTATAGGAATGTCACAAATAAGATCATTTGTGAATACTTGACGATCCAAAATTAGATTTATCACTAATAATAAAAGTAAGTAGATAAAAGAGGGGCAGTTTAAATTATCAGTATCAGAAAAATGAAAGAACTGCAAAGAACTTGTGAGATACTAAAAATCAAAAAATCAGAGAGCTATTTAGATGCATTCATTTTATGAAAAATAAAAAGACATCTGTTTTTATTTATCATTAAATACAGTTACATGGACCCTTATTATACTTTGCTGTATAGTGTTTTTTTCCTTTAAGGTGCCTTCCCCCATCTTCTCAGGGATATGATCTGGATTAAAGAAGGACACTCCTGAATTTTTTCTAGATGAAGACAGCAGTTACATGGTGTGACAGAGTTGCATGCAGTCTGAGGCAGTGAGACATGAGATTTTTAGTGAAATACTGTCTCACTGATGTCAATGGGAGCTTTACCCTTAGTTTAAGGGAAAGCAGAATGTCACTTTTTGAATAAAATACTAGCATAACTTTCTACAGCATGTTCTTTGTTTACTATTGTACATTTAATACTATAGGTGCTTTATATTTCTTAATTGTATCTAATATGACATGGTAGAAGGGTTTTTGTTTTGAGCACTGCCTCTACAATTTGACATGTGCCTTAAAAAAACAGCTGTGGCTTTAAATGCAACAATTATTCTCTGCGTAGCTATCAACAGCAGTATCACCTAGCAAATTTAGAAGAAAATGCATACCTGAAGGAAAATCCTTCCAATTCCACTCAGCAACTGAGGTTCTTGCTGTGGGTAATATTTGATGACAGAGTGGTAAGCATCTACAGCCAGCACGTAGTCCTAAGTGTGAAAAGCATAAGATCAGGTATTTAAGCTCAGAATACTTCAGCCTTGGTGTCACCTTCTTTGTAAAAACATATTCCAACATAATTAAAGTATTTGCAACTTGTCAGTGGGATGGAATTTCTATCAATCACTGTAGGCAGTAGTAGCTGACTACATTGCTCTTTTTGCAGTTATACTCGAAATGCATACACAGGGGACTTTTTTTTTAACAGGATCATTTTCTTTTTGTAGTTAAATGCCACAAACTAAAACTCTTCATTTACTCTTCATCTCGGATTATGGTTTAAGATGAAAGTCAAGCACCTTCTGTGTGACTGGAGGTATACATCCTTGAGAAGTGTCTCATGTTCCAAATATGTGTATAATTGACATGGTTTAACAAACTCTATTCCAAAGCTTTGTGAAGTGCCTGTGCACACGCTCTTGTGAAAAACATCATGTGACAGAACTGCAATTCCTGCACATCTTCAGATGACAAACTAGCACTATTACCAAGGGATACAAGACATTTTCCCTTCCTCCACCTGAATTGTTGGGCTTTTTACTGTGTAAAAGCAGGTAATCTGAATAGAAAATGTATTTGGGCTAAAACTAAGTGAAGGGAGGACTGATTCTGATCTCCAGAAAGCTTTGCAAGTGACACCACGTCTGCACGAAGGCCATGCTGGCAGGGGGCAGCATTGAGATCTGTCTGCTCAAGCTGGAATGCTAGTATACCCTCCAACTAAGGACAGTGACAGAAGATAAAACAAATGGGTCCCATTTTCCCACTGGAAAGAAACGCTCATGTGACTGGTTCCTGCAGTTCAGCTGATTCATGGTTGAACTGCAGTAATTCAATGACCTCGACAGGATGTGACTTTCAGAGCCTGGCCACGTGGTTTGGCAGGTAGAGGTGAGAGGCACTGCCCATGCTCTGTGCTGTGACAGGCTGTAGCTGTAGGAACGTCCACCGGCCCAGGGCTGTGCCAGCCCCAATTGCTGCAGCTTGGAGAAACATGAGCAGAGGCAGAGAGCATCTGCCTTCGCTTACAAGGGCAAGGCCAGGCAAAGGCTGAGGACTCTGTGCTGTAACACTGCAGTGCTTCCCAGCACTCCTGCCCTTCAGCTTAATACAAGAATTGTGGTGGGCATTAGAAAACAAAGGACAACGGAGAATAATCTTACAAAACTACACAGACACCTTGGGATACTCTCTGCCCTACCATTATTCTTAGCCAAATTATAGTATTCATTGTAACGTGTCCCTAATGTGATCACAACCACTAACTAGTAAAGGTTGTTTTCCTTCATCTCCAGCTTGGTTTGAAGAAGCAATGCTCCCCAGGTGTAATGAATTTCTTTTCCTTAGAATGCACTTAAAAGGAGTAAATCCTGTATCCAGTTCTGAAGTCCTCAGCACAAGGAAACACATGAACATGTTGGAGCAGGTCCAGAGGAGGGCAACAAAAATGGTCGGAGGGCTGGAACATTTCTCAAGATGGAAAGCTGAGAGAGTTGGGGTTGTTCAGCCTGGAGAAGAAAAGGCTCTGGGGAGACCTCACTGCAGCCTCTGAAAGGGGTTTATATATCAGGCTTATCGTGATAGGACAAGGGGTAATGGTTTTAAACTAGAAGGGGGTTGATTTAGACTAGATATAAGGAATGAATTTTTTACAATGAAGGCAATGAAACACTACAATGGGTTACCCAGAGATATGGAGGATGCTCCATCCCTGGAAACATTCCAGGTCAGATTGGTTGGTGCTCTCAGTTACCCAATCCAGTTCAAGAGGTTGCAATGCATGCAGGGGTAGGTTAGACTAGATGACCTTCAAACCATTCTTTTTGAAACATACTGTTTCATACAATCAAAAAGTCAAGGTAAGTCTTCGGAGTCTGATCTGTATATGAGAGAAATTACATGTCCTGTAATAGCAGGAGATGAGTTAGCCCAGGAAAGCCCTCTGCAGGACCCTTCTTTTGCACACTACTTATATACTGTGGGTATAATGATTAATTCTGAACAATTAATTATAAACATTTAGAGTTTATTACAATTCTAATGTGCCATGACAAGTTCACACTTATTATTGGTAATAAAAAGAGTTCAGAGGAAAACCAACATGCCATGCCACATATACAAGTATACTTATTTAAATGCTGCTATATTTATCATTCACAACTCAAATGTGATGTAATTAAAGCAACCACAATTTTTCACAAATTTATGATTTAGGAAAACTTCAATTTTCACTGCAATAGCTCTCAGTAAAGGACTTAATTGATCATGGAGTATGACTGTGTTAGGCAGGCATAAAAAACTTGGAATAGGGACCCTTTGATCTAGCTCTTTAGAGGAACCCAAGCCATGACTGTAGTACCTATTAATTCTTCCAGGAGTATAATCTACTAAATCTGAAGGATTGTCTATGACTGTGATTTTTACCCCTTCAAGCATCAAATGTGATCACTAGAGAAATAATTTTCTTGTATCAAATTCTGTGGTCTAAAGCTGCCTCTTACCCAGTGCTCACTCTTGAGCACACTCTAAGGCTCTGGTTATACAACAAAGATGCACAGCACAACTCTGAGGGACTGGGGCTTTGCAGTCACATCCCCAAAGTGATGCAGAAACAACTCCCAGGAGACCATGCAGCAAGTTGACAGAAAAGTGCTTCTGCCAGCTTAGCTTAAAGCTTAGCATGAACTGACTGCAGAAAAGCCTCAGCCACAAGAAGCTGCACAAGTGGGCAGTGTTTGTACCACCACAGCAGCACAGGCTCCCCCGTGTACATAGGAGTCAGCCTGGGCAGGAACGAGCAGCCAAGTCTTAAGAGGCCCATGCTGCAGGGGCTTCATGATTTGGCCTAGTCAGAGGAAGAAACCCTCCTCCTTTTCTGCACTCCTTATCCTTCTGTCCAGCACCATATGCATTACAACTACAAGTACACAAAAATTGACAGCTCCTGATATGTGAGACTGGAGGTGAACATTAAGAGTCTATGCATTCTGTTGGTGGTCACTGCAACCTCTTTCCATACAACAGCACAGCACACCGCATCACATCTTACCCATCCCACGCCTTGCAGTATCTGTCACAGGAATAGGACTCATTTCTTCCAGGAGATGACAAGAGACTAAATTACATATGTCCAAAGGCAAAAACAAGGATGGCCACAGGATGAAACTGTGAAACATATCATATATATGCTCACTTCTAAATAGAACCTCGTTCTGTGGTCACCTGTGGATCCCACAGTGACTTTAATATGCATTTATTATTCTCCCTGCACCATGATGAAAGCATGGTACAGAATGATACTATTCTGTGCTGAGTTATGGAGGCATCTTATCTGACAGTTCCTTCTGATGGAGCACATTGTAAAATAGATGATATTTGGTCTCACTTACTAAGGACTGCTGTTATTCACAGTTTTGCTAATGTGACATAATACAACAAATATTGTTTGATGGAATGATAAATACATACCATCTCTGAGAAGTGAAGTCTTGATTGATACAAGGTGTGGTTGTGAGGAGTAAAACATATTAAATATTGCCAGTAAAAACCCCAATGATTACAGCTTGTGATCTTAAGAGATGGGGCTGACATATTGTCATGATCTTTAATTTAAAAAGATTTAGAGCCTTCCAGTTTTCCACACCTTTGAACAATATCCCAGAAGAAGATCTGAAGTTACACTATTTAGGATATGAATGAGACCTGGCCTATTGTTTTATAACTCAATACTTCTTTTATTATGAAAATTTGGGGCTAACATTACTAATCGAAAATAGTTCTAGTAAGCCACTAGACCACTGGAATATGTTTTTCCTTTAATGCACCACAGTATAACTGCACTTCATGGTCACTGCATTACACCTTTTCATATTTCCCTAATCATCACCTTAAGTACTTAATTAGAAATAAGCATAAATAACCATGATGTGTAGAATGCTGAAAGTTCAAGAAACCTTAGACTAAAAATCTTAGTTACAAGGTGTGGATAGTTTATAAATACTTTGTTTTGGGGAGAGAGGACAGGGATAACTAATTTATCTTTCCTCTCTATCTAGTCGTGGAAGGGTTATAAAAGCAGAAATTCACAGTGCTATGAATCCAGAGAGCTGTACTGCTGCACACAGGCAAAAGACATGATGATTCATGCAGTCTTTCTCCTGTAAATCATAGAGGAACCAAAGTCCTCAGGCATCAGTCCCTTGGGTCACTAGCACAAGCTGTTACCTCCTTCTTGGTACCATTTTAATTGTATTATACCCAGACTAAAATAAATTCTGATGCTTTTCTTTTACAATGGGCGAGTTCTACAAAGCTAACACAACACTGAAGAACACTAAAAAGCACAAAATGTGCCTTTAATTAGAGTGCATTTATAATATATATGGAAAACACTTAAGTGTTTATTCCTTAGAGAAATAAGTCTGGTAAGATTATGTCAAAAGTGATTTTAGCTCAGATGAAAAGAACTCAAAAAGTTTTTAAGACACTTCCATGGTGATTTAGTGAAGTGACAGGCATTTTGCAGATAAGACTTTTGAAATGAAACAATGCATGTCATCAGCTGTATGTTAAATTAATATTCCCCTCATGCTGCTATATTCAGGATATGCTTTCATAGTGACATAAGCCCATAGTTCTTGTAAATGAAGTCTACATGGTCTCCCCTTCCTCTCCTGCTGTATTTTCACATCTTTCCTTGAGTTGCCCCTTGTTCACAGGAAACGGGAAAGCTGTTTCACATCAGTTGATAAAACTGCTTTCCACCATTTCTTTGTCATTTGGTTAAGTCCAGCAGTAGTGCACAGAAAAAAGGCAGAACCCATTTAAGAAAGGTTACACAAAGAAAGGGAGATGAATGGGAAAGAAAGACTGCCTTGAACTGCTACCAAACTGTCACTGGTCACATGGATTAAGGGACACAGCAGGCAGAGGTCAGTACCTAGGAAAGATATTCCCAGGGTGTAGGAGACATGACTGATTTCCTGTGTCTGGGTGAATCACTTTGCCTTCACTTGCTACCTCCAAAATAATATACCCCTCCATCTCAAAATTTAAGGAGATGTTTAACTACAAAACACAAATGAGGCACATTTAAAAAGGCAAAAATCATTGTACTACATAGACAGAATTCTTTGATTCAGGTAAGTAATGCAGAAAAGATGATGTGAAATAAACCTAATTAAAAGTTGAGGATAATGAAATTAGATTTAAATAGTTATAGGGCCAACATCTAATCAAAGTGGGGTTTTTAAAATTTTCAAGTGTCAATCCTGACAAGACTGTTCCCTGTTAAATACTACTGTCGTTTCTTGGCCAAAGAAAAGAGGTCAGTAAAAGTAAGAAAATATGTTTGGAGTGGTTTTTTTTCATACCAAAGACACAGTTTTATTTTAATAAATTTTATCATCATGATCAACTAACTGCCCAAGGTATTCCATCACCCAACAGTACCTGGGGATCAAGCATAGTGTTGCAATATTGTAAATGATCACTAGATGGCAATAGATGGTGTTGACTTGGAGAACGAAATCGTTTTTTCTTAAATTGCATGCACTTGTAACACTCGAATAAAAACAAATGCCATTTTTAAAGTATATGATGCAACAGCAAAAAAGGATGGAACCATATTAAATTAATATAATTGTTCATGGGAGAACTTACAAAAATGTGTTTAAAACTTATTTGAATAGATTCATGCTGAATACTTCGAAAGGTGGAGAAGACTACAGTACTGCTGCATGTTAGAATGGTCTGGGGGTATTCCTAGAAACTGAAAGACTCACAAGTACCCTATAGCCAATGCACTGAAATGCAAATTTCAGATGGAAGTAATTATGCATTAACATGCAATTGTGGTTAATTTGAAAGTTATTGTGAACCATAAATTTCTAATTTAACAGCTGTAAGACAGGCCCTAAATACAACTGGTCTTAAGAAATATCTGAACTACATTATTTCTGAAATATTTCCAAAATGATGGTAATATTTCTGTTACTCAAAGAAAATAGCATTAACAAGACCAAACCAGAGGAAGGTGAGAACTGTGCATGCATGTAGATTTGTGTGTACACATGAAAAACAATAGGTTAAAAAAGAATTCACAGCAAAAAGTAAGTGTACTTTTGTATACAGTGTATATTTACACTGTAAAGCATAAATATATACCAGTATTATTTTATTTATATATTCTACTTTGTTTGGGATAGCAGCTCATGCTTTTCTTCACTTGTTTATTGAAAAAGAGAATGATTTAAAAAATGAACCTATGTCATGTATGTCATCCATCACAATGTACCTACTTCAAAAGGCAAATTGTTTTAATGAAAAATTACTTCTATGCAAGACAGAAATGTTCTTATTACAATACAATCATGAAAACAAATATGTGTTTCCCCTAATTCTCCTAACAAGAATATTCCACTTCATGTAAAGCTGTATAGTTGTCACCTATATTTAAAAGAAAAAAACAACAAAAAAGAAGAAACCATACTTTTTTGAGGTATTCTAACATTAAGAATGGAGCCTTATTTGGAAAGTAGCTCAGTAAACATCAGAGGATGAGGTCTGGCATGACCTTGGGCAACTGAAGTGCAGGGAACCAGGAGCACATATCTTGGCCTGTGAAGATTCTACTGCTGACAACCCTGCTCTGAGGCTGTTGCTGCTAATTGATTTGTAAAGCACAGTTAAGCCCAGGGTAACAGCAGTTCGCTGCAGGAATGGCGACACCCCTGTTTTCCTGACCACAGAATGGTGGACAGAAGTAGTTTTATTTCTATTTCCTGAATACAAGGGGATGTTAAGTGTTGCACCAAACAGAGTGCAACTGGTTAAAAAACGTAAGGAGAAATTAACGGCAAAAACCTCAGCACTTTTGCTTTTATTCCTTTCTCTTCCTCCCTTACCCACTAGTGAGGATTTAAACTTGAAAGAAGACATATTACAACTGAGATCAGTTGACAAGGGAGGAGGTATTTAGATGTTCTGGATCTCTATCAGATACAAAAGCTACAGTGTTATTAAGCCTCACAAACAGATCAACATTCCTTGTGCATAGTTTGAAAAAGGCAGAGCACATAATTGCTTTTAATTAGAGCATTTAGTTAAGTGTTTGAAAAATTCAATTTAAAAATGCAAATTCTGTATTGTTATTGCATGTTCTCTCTAGGATGATTTGAAGAGAAATAAGTACAGATATGCTCCCAAAGAACATTACTGCAAATAGCTATCTATTAAATAAGACATTATTAAGCCTAATTAATTCTTCAGTAAGCAAAACCTTCATGTACTGTCAGGTAGTCTTCCCTTATCTCTGCACCAGTAATTCACTTGCATTTTCTCTGACATTCTATTCAGGAACATACGGTACCTCTGCAGTTCTGCCACCCACGTACCTTCATCATTAGCAGACAGTTTGCCATGGAGTACATCACCCGGCCCAGACGTGACCTCCACAGCTGAACAGAGGCTGCAAAATAAGAGCAGCTTGTGAATTTGCCCAAATAAATTAGAGGTTCTTTCTTGCCATCAATTATTGGTTCTATGAATTACGATTTTGAAAGGTCCCCCTCGTTAACACCACTGGGTTTTTGCCTGGAATTTTTAATCCTCATCCCTGCTGCAGCATCAGAGAATTCCGCATCTCTCCAAGGGAATTGCAGCTCTGGGTACCATACACAAGGCAACAAGGCAGAGCAATAGACAGTCACTCAGCTCTCAGCTCGGGCCAAATATTAAACACTGAAATAAGCCACACATTTTCCAACATCAGAACAAAAGGTGCATAAAGGGATTCAAGTGATAATGAGCAACAGTTTAAAAACATGTAATCTACAGCATTAAATGTGATAAATTAAAAAAATCAAACATAGCTAGAATGTCATTTCAGAGCCAAAATATGCAGAGTGAGAAATGTCTGAGTCTGGGACTGTTTGTGCTTGCCTCTGGCTGAGAGATATGCTGAAAAAAATCTGCCAAGCTTGTCTGCTTTCCCTATTCTTCTGGAGCTTGCAGGCATTAAAAGCTGCAGCAGATTTCTCTCCCTTGCTTTGCAGACAGACTCCTGATGCTGTAAAAGATCAGTTCACACAGACCCTTATTTTCTCTCGTGTTACAGTACCATAGATCAATGCTAGAACTATTTCTCTAATCCTCAAATATAAACATTAGGACTATTCATTTAGTACATTTGAAAAATACATGTATCTCAGTCAATCAGCTGTCAAGGTCACTGTAATGATTTGAAAGAGAGTGGGGGGAAGGGAGAAGAGGCTATTTCAATAAAATTGTGATAAAAGAACTAACTAATTTGTACCATTAATGTAGTCACTGATGAAAGCACGGCAGATTACACAGAAAATTCTTTCAGCACACAAAGAAGTCATTACAAATAAGAAGATCTTGGTGAAATGTCTACTGCCTTTCCTAAAAAGGAAATCTTCCATCCTCTTCAACAATAGAACAAAAAAAATCCAACCCATGAATACTCTCAAATTATCTTTGTCAAAAAGAGGGTTATAATGTAGGTCAAGACTGAACCCAGTACTTCATCCACTGTACCTTACAATCATTCCTCCTAGATTTTTTTTTTTAATAAATTCCCCCGTGACAACACATCCCTAGTGCTACTAATGGAGATGATACTGTAAATCATGAACAAATACTTCATGACACACTTCCTTATTTTCTTTCCTTGCAGGCATCCATAAAATCTGAACATAATTAAATAACTGCCTTTCATTATTTCACTTCAGTAAATATTTCCCTTTTTGCAGTAAATATTTCCTTTCCTTGAAGTTTGGTAACCACATTCAGTTTTTTATGACTTAGGTGACAACAAATTAGATGTTGACTCCTACACCGGATACATCAGGTTTCATGTTAACAATCAGATAGCACCAGCTACAGTTCTCAAAAAAGGACTGCAAAGCAGGCAAACCAGATGTCTTCAGCCTGTGCTATTAACTGAACAGGAACCTGGTCTGGAAATTCTGTAGCTCTGTGGGATGAGGCTTCTTAGGACTGGCAGAAATGGGTTATAAAACCCCTGGAAAGCAGTAAACAAAACCAAAACCCAACAACAGATCACTGTGTTTTACTGAGATGCCTGAAACACTCTCTGCAAGTCCATGCAGCCATGCTTCCCACTCTAAGCATTTGCTTCTCCTTGTTTTTATCAAGGGCTCTGTACTCCACACTGCCACTCATTTCAATAGGCACTGTGAAGTTACAAAATTGGCATCTTACAGAGCACGTGACCAGGCAAGTGGTGCAATACTAAATCACTCTGCCTGCTGAAATACTGGCAAACGAGGTGCTCTGTTCCAGGCTAGAGATGCCTGTAATCAACATGGTAAGTTGATTGGTGTTGCACCTTCTCACATCAGCAGCATGGAAATTACATGCTAAGCATAATCCACATAATGAATTAGGGCTGTCTTCACAAAAAGTTAATAAGGTTTGCTTCAGCAAGTCTCAGATGAAAAAAAGCAAACCCATTATTAAGCCTCCTGGAGCTCCAAGCGCAGAGATGAAGCAGAGAGGGAGCAGACCTCGCTGACCTCCACAGACAACAGCAGTCAACAGCCTCTGCAAAGGTCCTGTGGGTTTTTTGGCAGTCTTAAACCTAGAGGCAGCTGCACAGTAGACATGTAAAGATCTCCAAATTTTCTACAGCCATATCCCTTGATAACTACTAGCTGCTGTTTTTCTAACTATGCCTCCTCCTGAGCCCATCTGAAGCAGAAGCAGAGAGGAAAAGCATGAGTAAGGCAGACTGCAGGACACAGGATTATGATACAGCTAGGAAAAAGTCTTTGTACCTTAGGGGGGGATCAACACCTTGGTTTTAAAGTTATAAAAAACAAAAGATGTAGAGATAAGGATGAAAATTCTGGCAGAAAGTGCTAACAAGGAAAAGTAAGTACGAGAACAGAGACAAAAAAACATTAGACACAAGAGAAAAGAAACTCATGAAGAGCTGTGTCTAATTACCATGTAAGATTATTTCCATTTTCCTTAAACCTTTTGAGAAGAGCAGTAAATGTACTCATTTGACAGTACGTGCAAATACCTTAATGATATATGCTGTTCACATGTGTTCATGTTTTCAGGACACATTCAGAAGGTGTACCAAGTCAGTTACCGTGACACATTAAAGCAATTTTTACATCCAGTCAAATTGAAGATCAGGTAGAAAAATAGTTGAGACAGGTCTGCACCCTTCCATACAGACACAGTTTTAAGGAATTATTTATAATTTTTTTCTGGTATTAACTCTATCCAGCCTCTTCTATCTCAGAGCCAGACTTTTACTTTCCACAGGTTCTGTGTGAATGGTCTCTTAGAAAGAACTTTGTAACATTCTTTAGACTGTTATCTAAAGGTGAAAGTTTTTTGTTTTCTTGGTGTTTTGAACTTGCTAGGCATCACGAGGGCTCCATACAATCCACAGCAATGCCTAAAATGTCTCCTCTTGTCTAATTTCCAATAATACTTAAATGACCTCATTAGTATAAATTCTGTTAGAAATAAAAAAAAGTGCTTGTCCTGATCACCCTTTCTTATGCAGTAATTTGCCCTACACTTTTGAAAAAACATCACTAAGATAGAAGGATCAGGAGGAAATATAATTGGATATAAAATCATGAAAATGATGATGTAGTCTAAGCATTATTCTAAAGAGTGCCTTAGGTATTTCAGGAGTCTAAGTACCATGCAGCTACAGCGAGACTCAGCCATGTGTGCAGCAGCACCCTAAGACAGGGTAACCACTGTACAGTGGTAGTTCAATCTGAAAAAACTGAGTGGATGCCACACGTGAGGTTTGAGAAGAGTCAGTCAGCCAAGGCTTAAGATGAAACACCCATCTAGCTGCAACAGCAATACACTTTTATATTCATCACTAAAGGATAACAGCCATGTTGTTTCTCCTAAGTAAGAAAACTGATTTATTGCATGAGTTTGATCAAGGGCAAAACTGTGAAATTAATTCCAGCAAAAAGTCGTACAAGGTGTATCATTTCAGGGGCTGAGTAGGCTATAAGATTACAAAACTACAGTTTTAATCAGTCTGGGGCAGTCTTGTGAAAACTTCTGGCACACTTAGGCAAGCAATAAAAATACACTGTCTGTGAAAAAAACATTTAAAGAATACCTACCTTGTCTGTTCTCCTGTGTAATGTTAGTCATACTTCCATCTTCAGCTAAGCCTTGTTCCAAATTTTCTAGTATCTGTAGTAATTTTTTTAAAGTAACCAACATGAGTTTAAACAGCACTATATATTTAATGCAAATTATCTACAACAGACAGTCTTTGTGTAAACCAATTCATGCAGGAATGCTTCATCTAGGTACAGTTAAAAATCATTGGTTACTACCATAGCTAGATCAACTGCACAAAGAAAGTCATTGTACTGTAGAAGGATGTTAGAGTTCAGTTTATGATACTTACAGAACATTAAATGTCAGCACACTCTAGGGTCATACATATTTTGTTAAGTAAAACAGGAAATATGCTCCACCAGAGAATGAACATTAATGACCACAATGAAAGCCAAAACTGATTTTTTTCAGAGAAGGCTACAGCCTCCTGAATTCTTCACCCTAGGTATGGGCTTTAGTTTCTTTAGTTCCATGTTTCTGTCTTTAATGAAGTACTCCTCTTAGGTCTTACTGCAATTTCCTTTTAAAACTTCAGGGTGTTTTTTTTTTTTTTTTTTTTTTAATTTATTGTAGATTTTAAATCATATAAATTGTTGAGCGAATGAAACATTTGTTGTTTTATTGGAAGAATGAAAACGTATACTTAATGAAGCTTGTGTCCAAAGCACTTTTAAAATATGCATACAAAGCTCCATTTGAAACAAAAGACAACTTCCCTTTTCCTAACTCCATTACAATTCTCCAAATTCATTTTCCAATTCCCACAGATAACCCTGTTTTTCTTGTTACAGATGTGCAGCTTTGGTTACACATGATGCCTGAGATTTCCCTCAAAAAATTATTAGGGCCACTTGCTGTTTAATCAGCCACTGTAGTTACCCAATGAAGGAAATACAAGGCACTTCCTCTTCTGGGGACTGCACACTTCCAAAGAAAGAGCTTTCAGTTTCTGGCAGTATAACAAGTAATTGTCTTCTCCTAAACCAACAAAGTATTCCAACTGTGCTCAGTGTTTCACAAAGGAACACTCCAAATCAACAGAGGAAGTCCTCGAAAAAGAAGACAGGTGGAATTAATCAGGCCTTGGAAAGTGTGTTGGTATTTTCTACAGCAAATCAAGATAATCTGTACCTCCAGAAAGTCATCTCATGCCACCAATTTTAGACATATTAAGCTGGAAGAAATTGACATCTGAGATGCCAAGCCCTTTTCACAGACTAGAGTGAAGTTTCAAAGTTCAATTCATAAATTCAGCTACAAAGAACTTAAAATCAAGGACAGACATACAATGAATGCAGAACATTTACCACCTGCCACCTGAGCCAGGCTAATTTTCCTGGTAAGAACTGTTAGAACATGAAAAATACAAGGTAATGTGGTTTACTGTAAACTTTGGTCAGAGGGCTAGACTGAGCTGCCTTACCTCAGATTTTGAGAGGCTATGAGCATACACCAGTAGATACTGCAGCTTAGCTGACAGGTGGCAATTTATGAGCTGGCAGTGGCATGCTTGCAATTCTGACTCTCAGTCCCACTTTCAAAAGCAGTGCAGCCACTTAGAAATCACTTAGAAACAAAAGTGTCACCTTTCAGTGTTAAATGCCTAGTGTATAGACACCTTGTCAGAAAAAAACCCCACATTCTTCTCTCCCACAAATCCAAACCACTTTATAATCTACCTTCTGTGGTGTAAAAACCCTGATCTTTCTCTTCCCCCCCAAAAAATCTAGTGATTTCCTCTCAGGTTCAGTAAGGTCCAAAGCTACTACTCTTGAAATGGTACAAACAGAACAAGGGGCCTTCACCAAGGCAACATGCTGTCTTGTTTAAAAAGACAATGGATTTCTCTGAAAACATTCTCACTAATAATCAAAAAACAAAGAATTAGATACTAGCATATAATTAGAGTATTCCATTAACTATTGTGTAACATTACTTGGGGATATCTAGCCATGACCTCAAGCTCAACATCATTAAAACAGAGCTCAGTGATAATTTGAGGCTAATTGTTTTATTCCCTAGGTTATCTCTCGTTTGCCCTTAAATACAAAAACATCACCCACAGTTTTCCAGTATTTGGGCATTTCCCTACTTTTCGAGAATTGTTTAATAGTAACATTAATGATTCTGACAGTTGTTCAGTGTAAGTTATTGCATTTAGTCAACATGAAATATTTAGGTGGTAAACTGTTTATTCTAGCAATATCACATGACACAGCTTTAACCACCTATGTTCCTACTATGAAGAAAAATGATTGAACACTTCTACCATTTAATTGATCGGTTTTACATACGACCTGTGCTTTATCTTGTTTTGAACACTTATTGCTATGCATCCTAATTAGTTTCACTGGCTAGTATTATTTCACTGAGTCTTTTGTTTAATTTCCTGCCTGTTGCCTGTATGTCAGAATTACTAATACATGCATACCACCATTCAGCCTTTTTTGGTGCTTCTGGAACTGTGGCTGTTTGGGTACTCCGACTGGTACAGGGTCATCCTAGTTTCTATGAACTTAACCAACAAGGTGTCAAGACAAATATCCTCTAGACTGAAGTAACCTATGAAAACCAGAAAACTTATGTCACCTTAGCAGCTAGAAGCTTACACTAATCAAACCTAAGAGATGGAAAAGTTCAAAGAGACTGAAAAGTTCACCAGTTTGGAAGTACAACAGAAGGCCAGGAGATACGGAAGGCTGTGTATGAAAGTGCCAGGGAAGAACATAACTACTCATGAAGGGTAGTGGAAGAGAGCGGTGGAACTACAGAAGCTGTAGCTGATGGGCAAACAGCACAAAGTATTTTTGACAAGTTTTGGAAAGGTAATGCTTGCAGAGGCCTTTTTAGGAAGCAAGACTGTTAACCCACTTGCAGCTGCTCCACCTACCTGGCTGAAGAGCCTAGTGTGGTCCTGGCAGTTGAGGGATTAGGGTTTAAAAGTGAAATATACTATGAAATGTGTAAATTTCCAGGAGGTCTCCCTCAAACATCTAGGGAAACAGAGGTAGGTACAAACAAGAGGAGTTTAGATTTAACCTTATAGTTGTCTTTTTCACATTTTGGTCTCTAGCTAAGCATTTTTAGCATGTTTTCAGCATTATTAGCACTAAAGTGATCATGCTTATGTTTTTAAATGAATACTTGAACAAATCCTTTTGTGATTTAAGTTACTATTGTTACTCTTATTGCCTAGCTGTTCAAAGACCATTTATTTCAATGTGGACTTAGAGGTGCAACAACTCATTGAGGCAGTTCATGTTGGCAAGACCAGCAGTAAAAACCAGGACAACAACAATTTCACTGGATTCCTCTCCCAGGCTATAACACCCATTTAGCACTACAGTAATTTATTTGCCAAATGTTGTTCATATAGAAAAAGATGCATAATATCTCACCAGATCTTGGTTAGACACTTGCATGAAAAAGTAAAAAACATTATTGCAGGAAAAAAAAAATGGAAACATACATTCAGGAAAAGTTAAAATAACATTTTTGCACCCAACGTCCAATCCTTCTTCAGATACCAGAGATATGTGAGTAGATGGAGGCTGTAAAGACCAAATAATCAAAATAAATTCAGTTCCATCTTTAAGTGGAATGGTTAATCTAAAGTCGACAAGTGTCTGTAGAATATATACAATAAAAAGCAATAAAGAATTTAGCAGATTAAAAGCAAGTATTGGAGAGGAAAAAACCTCACTGCTACATTAAGGAAGAGAAATGAAAGACAAATTTTCTTATGATCAGAATGCACTACCATTAGCCTGGAATAACCTTCCAGGGCTCAGATGTGGCCTCAGCACCATAGGCTGGCTCATTAAAAACTACAAAACAACCCTGCATTGAAGAGAGACAGACTAGGTGAGCTAATAGGTCTTTTCTTTCTTCTAGCTTTTATGACTCCAAGATCATCTCATTTACATAATGATGATTCGTATGCCCTTCTGTAAATATGGATGACCAAAGATTATTTTTCCACTTTTTAAAATAGGGAGGTAAAACACTGGAGACTTTTGGTTGAAAGCTCCCCAATTAATACTGTTATAACCCAAAAGGTTCCCAAGTGTCACATACAAATATTAAGACTAATGAGTGTACATCCTTTACATTATTTCCTTGGTTATGCCATGGATTTTTTTAAGTATTAGAACCATATTCTTGAACATTCCAGTCGAGATCAAGATTGTTCAGACAAACAGCATTCTATATAAAAATCAAAACATATATAAACAATGTTTTTTATCAGCCAACACTGACTTGAAATGGTTAAATTACCACCAATTTACAACTGTCTTTTAAAAACACAGTTATCTTTACAAGCTGTCATTTTCCATACTCTTCTTTCTACAGCAGTCCTTGAACTAAGTTATTTAAATAAATGCAAACAAATGAAGTAATCTGCAAGGTGGTATCCAGAATAACTGATCAGAAATATTTCCAAGGATGTTTTCTTTGTTAGTAATCTGTCTACTTTACTTTAAAAAGAAGCATCCATCAGCACAAACAATAGCTTGTCCTGGCTACCATATCCTGGCTCTAGAGGAAGTTGTCAGAACCAAAGGGACATTGCTGCAATTGAACACACTAACACAGAGGAAACCTTGCAAACTCAGACACAGGAAGGCAGAGGCAAAGAGGTGACAATCCCTGAACCAACACCAAGTGCAGAGAATAAGAGACTCCTCAGAAGAGCTTGTGGGAGATATAGAGACAGCTTCACAGCAGCTTTCTCCAAGAGTACAAGGGATAATACAGAATTCACAGTGACCCAGGTCACTAGCAACTGATGGACTGAGAATATGAGAAAGAGACCTATTCTTCAAGAAAATAGTGGGTAGGGAAATATGCATACATTAATTTGTAACCCCCTTTATTTCTATTTCATCTTCTCTACCATATTCAGTTTCCCTTATTTAAACAAACATTCAGCTTAGTTCATATTCAAGCAAAATCATGTATTATAGTTTAAAAGCTTCCTTGGTACACTGGATATGCTCTAATGTATGTGCTTAAGAGAGAAACATCAGAGGCAGATCCACCTCAAGTCATGGTCTTGTAAAGGAGTGTGTGTGTGGGGACAGAGTCAATTTCCTTTTATTTCATTCCTCTATTGACCAGCAACCTTTAACCTGCAGAGAAATCATGGCTTATCAGACTGTAACTGAGATATGGCCATTTCAATCAAGTCTGCCAGATGGCTGATGGATGCCCTGCTTGGCAGTCATTCCCCTGTTCACATTCAGTTTTCTCTCTTCGTTACAAGAAAAAGGAACTTTAAAAAGTTAGTTTTGGAACCTAGTGGCAGCTTCATGACTGAGGGCAGACAGTGCAGCACTTAATACCAGACTGCATAAACCCAAGACGTGAAACAGCCAATGTGCTGCACTGGGGCAGGTAAATGTTAGTAGAAGCACCATGAAATCCTGCAATAGAGGTGTATGGCATTTCCTAGAAGAACAGAATTACTTCAAACTGAGGACTGTTTGTGAAGAAGAGGGCTGGAGAGAATAGCTGGCCAGTGATATTAGATGAGAGGGAGCAGTCATCAAGCGCTAAGAAGTACCACTTCTTGGCCAAATTAGATTTATCTCTCAATGGTTTCCAAGTCAATTCTTTCCAACTTTATAAAAAATGGCACTTTCACCTCTTATTACCTAAACCATTCATTCCCCCCCCCCCCAATAACAAAAAGAATTGGGCTTTTTACTGTAAACATTTGGTTTTCCTACATGTTACTGTGTAAGGAGAAAGTTGATTTCATACACTTAATGCCATTACAGCTACACAATTACCAAATCCCTCCACTTCCCTTATCCAAATTATTTTAAGGAGTAAATATGGGAAACTTGCAAGGAACACTGAAAATGAAAAATAATCACATATGTTTATCTTGTATACAGTTTTGAACTTTCAAGTGTCATAGATAAGGCAATAATGTTGCATTTCTTCTATAGCTTACCACATTGTAAAATTCATGGTCACTGGTGCATTAGACTACTTGGGAAATATTTCTGTGAAAAAAACCCCAAACCCCTAGGGACGAATGCTTATGGTTCAGGGTTGCTAGTTTTAGTGGATAAAGTTAGTGCTCACACCACCATGACTCCAATTTCACCACTGAGAAATCCCACGTTATAATTTAGGCCATAATTTTATATTACAGCATTTGACAAAACAAAATCCTAACCAAACTTGTAGCAGGTTGTATTTATATTCACGGATGACTATTGTTTCTAAAACCAGTTATTTTGAGTATTTCTGAAGGATCAAGGTCATTAACAAGTGTTTTCTGCAAGCTGAACATGGCTGAGTGAAGGAAAAATCTCTCCTACTTGCCCTTAAACACATCTGCTTACTGCGCTCCACATCTTGTCTGGCAAAAGCATGAAAGTTGTCCTCTGTTCTACTCAATTGAGCCAGAGCTACCACAAAGAGAAGGATCTCTTAAAATGGAAGAGGCACTTCATTACTTTTAATAGCAAATTTCTTACTTGCATCAAGATGGTGTAAAAAATGTCATAATTGAAACTTAATGTTCTTTATAAAGACAATAAAATTTATTTCTTAAACATTAAGAAATGTTAGTGCCTAGAGATGCTGTTACCTTGGTGCAGATTATCTTCATACTATGCAGTCTGTCAAGTGATTCCTGAGGATTTCCCAGGTATTGAGGAAGTTCAGCATGCAAAATCCTCATGGAGAAAGGAACCATGGAACCTAGAAACACAATTAATTTTGTTAAGTATGTTTGCTACAATGATCGGTTTGTTATTTGCCTACATTAAAAAAGGTATGTCTCACTAGGGTTTACATCGTAAAGTCCATTTTGCCTTCATATCTTTTTCCTCTGCTGATGAAAAATGTGAAAGATGAGAAAATAGGAAACTTCTCAGCTGTATCATGCAATGTATTTAAATTTTTTTAAATAGGTAAACACAAAAAATCCATAATCAAGAAGACAAGAAGGTACACCTAACTCAAATTTTCAAAAACAGGTTGTACTGGGAAGTACAATGTTTCATTGAAGATTTCTTTAAACTAATTAAATGAAGGATTAAAAAAAAAAGTTTACTCAAATTGCAGCTACATTACTACTACCATTTAATAACTATGTATATCTTACAACCAATGTGGAAGAATGTAGAAGAAATAAGATGAAATTACTGGCCTTCAAAGTATGCCTGTGAAAGAGATATAACTAGGGCATGCAAAACCTCTTGGCATATTTTTGTGTAACTTCTGGTTCATCCAAAACATCAAAGAATTGGGCATTTTAAACAATATTTGGGGAGAAAAATAATATTATTTTACTACTGTTTTTGTTGTTATTATTATTGTTGTTATATTATTATTATAATAATTATCATTGTTATTAGTATTGCCATTGTCTTCATTTATGGGCATCATAGCTTGCAGTGCCCCCCTATACCCGAGCAGGTGCTCCCATATTAGGAAAAGAGTTTAATGAACTTTTAAGGAAGAACCAGAAACTTCTATGCCCAACTCACCATAATTGGCCCAGTGCCAGGACAAAGGCACCTGTTGGGAGCTTGAGCTTTTCTTCAAGGAATGTAGCTATTTTCTATTGGGCAGCAAGTCAAAAACCCCTCCTAGATAGCTGAATATTTAAGAGAGAGCATGGAGACTCTTGAGGCTTTTTTGAGGTGTATTAGCAGGTGCAAGGGACCTGCATGGCTGTTATTCTTTTGTTCTGCATAGTTTATTTTCTCCTTAAAACCTTTTTGCTTTTTCAAAACACCTCCAATCAGCTGTCTCACTAATTATACTTAAGCCATCTCTGGGAGGTTGCAGGTCACGGTCAGAGTGTGATCAACCCTCGTGGGGCTAATAACATGCTGGCCTCATGCAGAAATTCATCACTAGCTTACTTCACAGGCAGTTTCAGGAATTTACCTGAACCCTGATGTGCGCAACATCCTGCTTTCAGGAAAATACATAATCCTGATACACAGACAGTAACACTGAATATGAACTGAATATCACTACTGAAACCAAACCAGTGCTGGCATAATGGGGATATATGCAAAATACCATGCCACTGATGCCTTAGGATTTAGCTTTTATTTTTTTGAGATCCTGTACTGCTTTAGTGTGTAACTCTAAAACTCCACAGACTGTCAGCTACTGCTCTCTCATGTTATATCACACAATTCCTCTCTAGGCCTGAAACAGGACACCTTATTGTCTCAGGTGCTGAGAGATGTAAACAACAGTGAACTGGGGGGGGGCAAAGTAAGTGGAGTAAATGACTTCATTACTTTAAGCTGTAATTGGAGGATTAACCCTGGATATGTAAATAGACCAAATTTATAACTGTGTGAGAAACTCGTGACCATTGTCCATCTGTCCATCTTCTGACTGCTCAAGGTGTACCTATTGAAGGCCTTCAGCAAATACCCCCTTTTATTCTCTCAATCTTATTTAACCTCTGTTTTAGGAAGGTAGTCCAAGGCATCACCACATTTCTACTATTTTAATATGTGCATTTGCTATACACATATTCTAAGGTAATTTCTCTCTCAAGTTACCTCTTGCCTCATCTTTTCTCAAAAACAGGACTCAGGAGCTTTCTAAATAGATTTTTGCACCTGTTCTTAACAGGCTTATGTCAAAGAAGTAAATGCTATACAAAGTAAGTCACTGCCTCTAGACTTTTTTTTAAAGGTTGACAAAATTTTAATCACAAGACTCACTAATTATGACCTTCACAGTAAGCCACTTACATCTACATAAATTTCTCTTCTAACTATTCCCAATGGCTTCCCTGACTGCTGTGTTCCTGTAATGGACGCATGCATGAGTTTCATGCATCATCATGTGTGGAAAACACATTAAGAAAATAAAACTGCCTTTGAAGTTCTATTAAGAGACATGTAGAAGTTGATTCAACCAGTCACAAAAGCTGTGAAATATTTTATGTATGTATTCTGAATAGTGCCTAGCATAACAAAAGATACAGTCAGTGTAGAGGGTGAACGACAACAAAAAAGAAGCTGACAATAATTTAAGAGTAAATTCTGTGCCAAAATACCAGAGAAAAATTTCTTTGCAGACATGTTGCAGACTGCACTGCAAACCTACAGAAGGAAATCTGAACTCTGGTTCTATCTTTACCACCTTGCCAATGACCAAGTTCTAATAACCCCATAATCCAACAGCAATCCTGGCAAAAAAAAAAAGCAGTGCCTAAAACCAGCTAGTTGGGTACTGCTTTTTTGGAGAAGGTAGTCTTAATTTACTGATGATGTAACTTCTGCCACACTCAATGGGATTTCTGAGGCAAAGGTAAAAAATGGAGGGGAAAATTTTGTAAAAAACTTAAAGAAGCTAAAGGTTTAGCAACATTTTGGTCAGTGACTGTGATGCTTTGGGAAGGCTGACCTGAAACAGAGACTGGACAAAGAGAGAGAATAAAGTATTTATTGAAAGGCCTTTAAGGGTACACCTTGGATAGGACAGGGCCTGACCAGGGCTACACCCAAATTGGACTAAGAATGGTCACAAAATGGCTAACTGGTCGCAAAGTCTTACATTTTTGTAAGTTTTGGTACATTTGCATATTGGGGTTTAATTGTCCAATTACAGCTTCAGGCTGTGAGATCCCATCCTTCCTCTTCCTTCCTCCAGTCCACCATTGTTTATGCTCTGTGCCTGAAAGTTGTCCTTGGTCTTCAGAAGGAAGAGGATTTGTTTTGTCTACCTACAAAAAGAGAGCTTACCAGGACTCGATAAGAGGCTCAGAACTACACCCCTAGGCAGCACAGAATCTGAAACACACTGAAAGCTAAAACTTAAGGCATCAGCTGCATTGCAGCATTGTCAATTCTGAACAAGTTTATATGTTCACATCCTCTTGTAAAATGCAACAAAAGGTCAATTCAATAAACACTTATACAGAACACTTGAGTTAGTACCAGAACTCAACATAAAAACAGACAGGTATTTAATGGCACACAGATGAAACATCTCACATTATCAATTGTTTATAAAATTTACATAATGTTTTGTGATACAGTTTTTTGGAATTCTGTATTTTGTGAAGTATTGATCTTATGTATTGCTGATTGAAACCACTCTACTACAATCCCTGTGAGAGAAAAGAATAACCCACTACCAATCTACATCATCAGAAGTGGTGTCAGAGGATGTCAAAATGATGAATGCGACTCCAGGTCAACTTAGACTCCATAAGAATCTGATTTATTTCCCATTACAACTAAATCCTCAGTTGTAACAGGCATTCAGAACTATATTACTTCAAAATGTACTGAAGGGATGTATTATTTCACAACCACTTAGTATTTCCGTCATACCTTGTGACCAAAAAACATTCCAGTGAGATCCTCAGTAGTACATCAAGAGTGGTGACAGATCTCTCAAACAAAACCAGAGGAAAGCTGGCTCAGGGTGTAAGGCTAGTTACCATAAAGAATTTTCAAATGAGAATCTGTATTACAGTTTCTCACAGGAGCATCTAAAACTCTAGCATCTGTTTCTTCTCTTTATTTTTGAAACTCATGACATAAACAGAAGAAATTTTACTGTAAACATCCAGCAAATCCATCCAATCAATGTCCGTTACCAACTGCTTATTAAGCAAGCTACTAACTTTATTTAAAATATCAGAGACATTAGCTCTTTCTGCGTCTTCCTCAGTTTCCTTGTAATCCTCTTGAAGAGCAGGAGATTATTTTGGGGTAGTTTTTTGAGAAGGCACAAAACTGTACACATGCTCTCATACAAATGTGACAACTGGGGAAAGGAGAAAAGAAATGCCCTTTTACTACTGGCAAGGCTTTCTTAGCAGTCCATGTAAACAGTATTATGTAATTTCAGGTCAAGTCAGATGAACAAACTGCTCATAAAAAACCTTCAGCACTTATTCAAGCCACTCAATCCAAATACAGTCCTTAAATACCTTGCTTATAAATAATAAACTCTTGAGATTTTTGGTTGTGTGCTTTCCCAGATATGTTCCTGTCTACAAGTAAACTTCTTTTTATTTAAATTATATGAGGTATGGGTAATGTATCTAATTCATTTCCTACAGTAATAGACTGATTTTCTAGTTAAAAAAAAGGGCATAAATTTAAACTTAAAACTTTACCAAATGTAGATTTGGTATAGTTTTCAATGAGTGATAGTTATATAAGGTGGTAATGCAATTTACATACACTTCTCAAAAAGAAATACATGGCAGTAATAGAAAATGCATGCAAAGAGATCTGTTCACCAATGTAATTCTCTAACTGCTTAACAGCTGTGTTGGAACTGACAAAAGGTGAGACTTAAAAAAGGCAAAGGAGATTTTCAGAAAACACTGATTTTCATTTTACACTGTCTAGTTTAACAAGGAAACAATTGGGAAGAAGTAAATGATGTCTGCTGATGACTCAAACAGATCAATAATAATAGTATTAGGAAGGTCTGAAAGGCAGGTTGTAGAATTTGGAGTACAAAATTTACTGAAAAAGAAGATTAGCAGGGGAGAAAAAACCCACAACTATACTTCCCTCAATGAACATACTTATACTGGAAAAAAACCAAGAAAGTATGATTGACTGCATTAACACTCAGCTGTAAGAGAAATAATACATGTATTTGTTAGACTAGGGACTATATTATCTTGTCTGAAGAGTTTCACCTACTCACTTTTAGGCAACTTAAACCATACAGGGAAGACATATTCCTTTGTAACAGGTTTATCACAGATTGTCTTTTGCAAAACTACTTGGAATCCAACCCATGTAGTACTCTGTTATATTTCACCCAGTACTGAATTTAACAGGGCATCATGCCAAGGAAGTATTTAAGACAAATAGCATATCCTGTAATTAGAATGTTTAGTTAGAAGCATAGGAGAATGGATTTTGCTCTCTACTTCATACTTCCAATTTCTACAGTAATGTCCTCTTACACAGTAAAACTATGCCAGCTAAACTTAGATAATTTTCATAAAATGCAATACCCTACAATTACTGCTATATATTGAAATTTTATATTTAAGTTAAACAGGTCTTATTTTAGCTTGATGTTTTACAATCTGCTGCTCCTCTTTAAGGGTTTCAAAGTAATATTAAAAAAAAATATAATGACAGAAGGTTTAATTTTAAGAGAGTTTTCTTAGCAATCGCTTTTAAATACACTGGAGATTTTTTTTTCAAACAATGTGATGTTTGATTGTCACTTTCACATGAATTAATCTCATTTGTACATATATATATATGTATTATCAGCATACAAAAGGCAAAACTAAAAAGTAAAAAAGGCCTGCTGAAAGGAAAATGGATACACTGAAAGGATGGGAACAGATGGAATAAAGAACAAGATCACGTAGAATTTTCTAAGACCACAGATTTCAATTTCTATTTCTTTATGAACAGCTGTACATTTTCATAACTGTCAAAACATAAACATCACCTCATGTCACTCAAATTTGAACTGCAGCCCTCATCTGCAGACCTTTTGGAGCAGAGAAGAGTATTCCAATGACCAGCTATTTTATCTTTGAATTTTCTTGTTGCAAACCAGTAACCAGAAATTCTTTCTGATCTGCCTTCTACAGCTTGTTCAACAAATCTTAAATGCCAAAAATCAAAAGAAGAGCAGATTATCACTAACTGAAAGAAGAAATTGGGATCTTTAAAGTGGAAAAAAACCCCAAACAAAAACATTTCCCCAAACAAGAAACAATTCCTTCCTTCACTGGGTAAAAGAGAAATACACAAAATTGAATTTCTGAAAAATATTCTGCTTTACATATACATAGAAGTATATGCTTGCCTTTATATGCACCAACATACTTCTACCAACAGTGTATTAATATAATTTACAGGATTTTTAAGAGGGATAATGTAGTGAACTTCAAATCCTAGCTTCACTGACTAGAAATTATAAGTACACTTAAAAATCCCAGTTCAACAGACTATTTTCCAAGTTTTTGTTTATCACCCTCAATCCAGAGAGACTGAAGATTAGATACGAGACTAAATGTTTGTAACCACTTAAAGAAAACGCTTTGAAAATTTTATCTGAAATTACATGCTTGCATAAACTTCACAATTCAACTGCACATGACCTAAGAACAGAAACTCTGAATCATTATCTGGTTTTAAAAAGCTTCAAAGATATTTTTTCAGTAATTTGCAGTTACTTGCACCAAAGAAAGGAAAACATAACAGAAAGAATGCAGGAAAACTCTACAAAAATTGCCTGCAGCAAAGAGATCATCCTAAATCTTACTGATAACTGTTAATGAGGCAGAATTTAGAAATTAGTTAGTTGATCATAGTATGAAGAAATCCAGTGTAAAGCTGGCACTGTCTACAGTGAGACTATATAGCCTTGGGAAAGAATGCACAATTAAGTATTTTAGGAGTACTCCACCCTCTTAGAATATACATACATTTCTAAACTAAAATATCTGTATAATTTCAGAAAAATGCCTATTTGCATGTCTGAGAAGCCTGAATAACCAACTCGAACCACAACATTTGAATGGTATTTATTCCAGCTGTATTAGCTGGTTTTACAGGTAGATAGTAGCTCTGAAGCAACAGAACAGTGAATTTAAAGAGGCAGTAGAGAAGTAGACAATCATGAAAACAAAATAATGAGTAGCCAGTTCCACTAGAGGTTTTAACACATTTTTTATTGCCAACACAAGCTTCAATGAAGAACTCTCCAGAGCAACTGCCAAGACTGAATCAGTCTGACATGGGAGTGTTAACTTCAGGCAGTATTTGTGGTATTGTGAGAAAAAACCAGTACCACGTGTAACAACGGAGTATTTTTTTTCCTGCTTTCCTGCAAAATTTATTAACAAAAAGGAGCACTCTCTAAGACACAATTTCTTTACCCTGTGCATTTCTTCTCTTATCTTTGTTTTTACATTGATTACTTCCTTTTGTTTCTCTACCTACCACAACCTTTTATTATTAATCCTTTTATTATTATTTATCTTTTTTCCCCACACTACTTTACATTCTACCACAGTTATCCTACTAACCAAATTTGATGAGGGTGAAAACCAGGATGATCTATAGCATCATCAGATGCTATAAAGGGATAAATAAAAGGGAAGCTTCAACCAGCCTTCCTCCTACTAGCAAAAACAAGTAAAGAGAAAAAGAAAGGAAGACAGTAAACTCAAAACCACCACTGTCGAGGCATCACATAAAGGAGATAATTTCCCCATTCCAAGTCTGCCCTTACTTATGGCATAGGCTGACACTTAGGACCAAACTTCAGGCAGACCTTGCAACTGTACTTAGTCCTCTGCACTATACACAGTCTAGACACCTGTAAAATCTCTTTTGTGGGTATTAGAGAAATACTTTGGATAAGTGCTTTCATAGCTAACACAGTATCTCTGTATCAAAAGACATAAAACAAGTTTCTCATCACAAATTTTGCTATTTTATAAGTTTACAAAATGTAGTAACAATTCCTACAGTTCACCTTAGTCATCAGCACTGAAAACTTGTTAACCACATGGATTAGTGACAGTTCTAGACCATGTATGATTCCATTAGAACAACTGGAAATTCAAAATTGAATAAAAGAAACAAATTAAGACCACTGCTTGAGTAATTAAGGACATATTAAAAACAAATTCTCACACAAATCTTTTCTATCAATTTTTTTCATATATTTCTAATAAAAATTCTGAATACAGTGGATATTAGTAACATCATAAAAGTATCACTAGTGAAAAATGCTAAAGCAGTTGCAACATCTAGACTCACATTATTTTATATATGAAGAAATATATATATATTATGGTTTTTTTAAACTATCATTATCCATCCAGAAGTGCCATCCTATTGCAGGACATACTATTGTATACCTAGTCCCAACACTGCCACACTTTTAAAAACCGTGTGTTGGTAATGAAACCAGAGCTCAAGGGAAGGAATACATTATGAAGTCAGTTTCCAGAACACATACAACTAGATATTTAATGCCATGTTCCTTATTTAGGTCCTTCCCACCCAATGATTTCATTTAGAGGAGTACAGATGATGCTCCATCATCATCACAAGGAGAATGAAAAGGGGAAAGGGAAAGTTTCTCATACCATGTTACATAAACTTCTGCTCTGGGGAACAGAAGTTCAATTTTTACTTATTCATAGCTTATTTTTCTGCCCTTTGCAATACAAAATAAATTATTTAAAAGTTTTGTAGCTTTAGAAGACTGATTTTGGTAGCATTAACTTTCCTGGAACTTACTGCTCTATTAACCAGAAACAAGACCAAATTACCTCATAAAAGAATGAAACAGCATTTTAATGTTCCATTTTAATTGTTAGTTCTCATAGGTTCAGAAACACATAGGCATTACCAATGGCAAGGCTGTCTCAGGTTAGGCAAGCTATCACATGAGAGTTTATTATACATCACAAGGAGCACAGACACAAATGGTATGAATAGAAGTGGGTCAGACTGTGTAAATATAAAGCTAAAATCCTTAAAAAAATTCCTGAAATCCATCTGTCATAAGAATGATGATAAAAATTCAGCCTTATATATCCCACACAATGAAGATGTGCAGGAAGCAATCTGAAACATGGTTCCTGACCTAAGGACCTACCTATTATGAAAGAAAAAATTATATGTAAAAATAGGACTTTTTAGCTTCTTTACAAAGATGAGTTTAAAAGAAATATATCTATAAATCTATAACTAGAATTTTAAGATTTTCCTAGAAAATGAGAATAGTTTGTTCTCTGCTCCTTATCAATCAGGAATAGTCTAAGAGTGCCTTAGCCAACCCTGCTGGCCAACACAAGGCTCCCAGGAAATCAATGTCCTGAGAGACTGCACTCCTACAGGCAAAGCAGATGACTGAACAAAGAGCCCACAGAAACCAGGAAAGGCAGATTCCAGAAGGACTAGATCTTACAGCCATGATAAAGACAACAAAAATGGGATCAATGCACATCATGGCTGCAAATGCCACACAAAATATGAGGAGGAAATGGAGATTAGCAGCACTGCTGAAAGGGAAACAGCTTTAGGTGAGTTTCAGAGGGAAATTACGAAGACTACGTTGGTCATGTTAAGTTAAATTAATGGAAAAGCATCTTTCACTTTTCATACAGTTACTTGTAACTTAAATTCTTTGGGATAGATTTCTCAGAGATTAATGAAGGGTTATTCTCAGTAAGTTTCAAACTTTTCATACTTCATGCCTAAAACCCAGAAAAGTTCCTAATGTACATTTTTTATTATGAATATTTTAAATACAAAGAAATGATGCAAAATACTATCTGTATTACAATTAATGGGTACATTATTTATAGCTATATTCTCACTTCTTAAATTGACTTTTAAGTGCTTACTCCATTTATATATCATGAATCAAAATTAAAATGTTGAAACTAAGCTCTTTCTTTTATGCTTATTACACCACAAAATGATACACAAAATTGCCAAATAGCAGTGGATTGTGTATTCATACTAATATATTTCAACCAAAATATAGGAATGATTTATCTGTATTTTATTACTTAAATTAGCTGGTTAACAATGCATGTTTACTGAATTTCTTTATCCATAATCCAGCATAGCATAGTCTAATGCTAGACAAAAAAAACCCCGTTTGTACTCTCCTATATCCCTGGAAACAACATTTCTCTCTCCTCAAAACTATGTAAGAAATTTTGGATAGCTGTTCCCATATCATAATCACATTGGATGTATATGAGATATCTACAACTAGCAGGTCAGCTGCACCCAACCTTGATCCTATTTTCCTTACAAATGATCAGATTACAGTCCCAGTTGGTGTGTTCAACTGTTAAAAATTAACTGAGGCATATAATTATGCAGTCGACTATCTTCCTAAAGCTCACCTTTTTCTACCATCAACATCCTCATAACTTGTATGAAATAGCCACAGTGGTTGAGTGATCGCTTCAGGATCCAAAGCACAGTCACAGGACAGGTGATTGCAACACCTGGCCAGACTGCCCAAAACTGCTGCTCCCTTGCATCATCTGTGGCATGAGCACTCAAGTGCCTCAAATATTGACATGACCTGCGAGGATTTTTCTTAACAAGATTGCTTATTTTTAATACTGAAAAAGATGTGGAGACACATATATGGCCTGTGGAAGACTACTATTGCTGTAGCATCACGTGTGCAACTGCCCTAAGAACACCAGATCCAAATAGCTGTCCAACCTGATGACCAAGACCTCTTTCACTCTTCCAATTGACACAGCTCCTTCCCAGTGGATGGCCTGTGATTACCTGAAGGATGATGAGTAACATCAGAGGGATTTGTTCTAGGCAGTCCACACTGGCCTTGCTGGGCTGCAACTGATCTTCTGTATCACTAAGCAAAATAATCTGCAAAAAACATCAACTTTCTGACATCTACTTCCCTTCCTCAGCAACCTCAAAATATTCTATCTTTCTAGGTTACCCCATCAAGGCTACCAGCATTTCATGTAAACTGGACTGTAATTTTTCAGAGAGTGGCACCGCCTGTAACATCTGCTTCTTAAGAATGTTTTATTACACACCACAGTTCAAATTTCGAAAGCCAAAGAACATTAAGAATAGCCATCAGTGTACTTGCATCAGAGAGTTATTCTTTTCTAAATAACAGATATAGGAAAAATAAAATTTAAAACTAGCCTGAACAAGAGCAAAATTGCTCTTAAAAATACCATTTTTTCAAACCCAGACTTCCGGACAACCAGAATATCCTGAGTAGTGAAACTATGTGGTTAATTTATGGGCTATTTGGAGCAGGTGGGAAGTAGTGCATTTGCAACATACACAGTAAAGCTCTGATTTTTACTTACTTTCAATTATTTAGTGAATAATATTACATTTAACCATGTTTCAATTAAGGAAAATTATTAACTTAGTTCTAAATTTAAGGGTTTTTTTCCTTTAATCCTAGAAACCAGGAAATAACACCTGCAGTAGCATATAGGTATGCAAGTGTTAAAAATAGCATAGTGATACTACCTGGATGAACTGAAGAAGAAAAAGTTTATAGAGTTTGTTTCTACAAACTCATCATCTTTCAAGCCTGTTTTTGGGTAAAATAAACTATACAAGTTGGATAATTTTTAATTTCAGTATCATAGAACTAAAATATTTTATTTACTTGTTAAAAACATTCCTCTCTAGCAGCATCATAAAATCCACTGCCTACCTATATTGCTCTACCTGTTGTTGCTTCTTCTCATCACCTCCATAATGCAAGCAATACTTTGAAGTACTAATCAATCATGTTCTTCTGGGGAAAAAAACCCCAAACCAAAACCAACATAATCCAAAGCTCTCCATTGCTTTATGCTTAAAAACACCCTGAATCCAACTAATATTTTATAATAACAGGTAAAAAGAGAAAAAAAGAAAAGCATTTCATAAATCAAGTGTTTTACCTTTACGTCCAGGGTATACGTTAGGGTAATATTCATAATAAAGATCAGGCTGGTCTAAATTTCCAAACGGTTCAAATTCCATTTCTGCACTTTGGAACAGATTCAGTTTTACCAGCAGTGATAGTCTCACAAACCACAGCTAAAAATTAATACATACAAAAAAAGGAAAGACAAGGTCTGTTATTACCTTCCATCAAAGCCACATCAAATACAATTTCAACTTTTCAACTTTTTCTGATAAAAGCTGAGTAGAGTTTCCCTGTTACTGGAAAGAATCAGGATTTATATTTATCTGCTCTTTTACATAGTACTTTTCATCAAATCATTAAAACTCAGAGCACCAATGTTTAATTGTTTGTAAAGGTACTAAGATTTTGAAGATGAAGTTTAAAAACTAGCCTGCTTCAAAATCAGAACATCTCTCTTTGAAACAAGTTAGCATGTACGAATTATCGATCTGGTATTTTAACTGGTTTTTCAACTTTACAGTATTGTTAAAATCTTTTGTTGAAACTCCATGAGCTTTATAATCATTAGGGTAAAATCATGAGCTCTCATCTGATCACATCTAAATCTCTTTCAATATTTTATTAATTTGGATTCTTATCTTCTAAGCAACATGAAACACATTTCTATCATGAGGAATGTTACTATGAAGTTCACAGTCTAGATAGTTCTATGAACTTTAGCAGAGTGAGTCTTTCAAAACCACAAAACATATTCCATTTTATTAGTATAAAAACCTTTTAAAACATGTAATCGAGATTGAGTTTTCCTTAAAAAAAGCTAAATTTGTTTTAAATGAAGGCTTACTTTACATAAACAAACAGAAAAGGTGACTTGCTTAAATAGTTAAATAACCTTAGTTTCTATGTTACAATTAGGAAAAGGAGTTTGATCACGTTAAAAGAAATGCCACTGTGAATATCATTGGAAAAAAGTGATAAGAGCATACCTTTAAACATACCTGTAAAGAATCTGTTGTATGGCTAGCAGGTAGCCCACTTTTTTTATAGCCTTGACCATGTGCAGTTAGAAGCCGCCCACACAAGTCAACTGCTGCCCTCCAGTTTTTACTGCTCTGGGAAGAAGAAAACAGTAAGTAGCAAAATCATAAAGTCCCTAAAATGCATAACTGCTTATTTTGCCTGCAGCAGAGACATGTACCCATCAATAATAATGACAAGGTCAGGAGAGATGGCCAGTGAGAAGCAGATTGTCATTTGTCAAAGCTGCAAGTCTAATTAGGCAAAAAGGGAAATCAAGTATTAATATTACCAGATCACTAAAACAAAATAATATACAGTTCCATATGGAATTCTAAATTTAAAGCTATATCATGTTTGATTATATAAATGAATATACTATAATATTCACAATTTTGTTTTCTCCTAAAAAAAGGAGAGAAAAATTGCCAGCCATGTATTATCAATAATATCCAAGTTACTCTACAGTCATAAAGTATTCAATGCTCACTTTTATCTCACTGACTACAGCATCTCAGATTATAACCCCTAGTACAGTTCATTTAATGAAAAAATACTTTAAGCATTGACGCAGATACAGAACTCCTATTAATCAAAAACCGAGGACAAGGAAGAATACAATGCATAAATGATAAATTCAGAACAATAATAAGTGTTTCACCTACAAAACATAAACATCTGAATTTCCACTGCATGACTAATTTCAAAATACTTTATTTTTTATTCATAAACCAAAAATATTCCTAGCTAGACAAATCAAACTACTCTCACACTGTTAGTCAGTTTTTCGACAGAAATATCCCAATAATGTTTCTGCCTTGTATAGTCTACTGCAACAAACCAAAACTTAAAACACAGATTAATGCTTCACAGGTTTTAAGCTATCATAGTTTTCTATTATACAGAGGAGTTTTTAAAGAGCCATGTATCCAACAGGTAATTCTAAAGTAAATATATGTTAATCCTGAAAGTAATATTTTTTTCAAATTGTTTCTTACTACATAAAAAAATATAATTGTAATGGAAAACAATCAAGTTGTCTGATGAAATGTAAAGGAATAAAATACATTTATACTGGTGCTTGCAAAGTTCAGATACTAATCTTGAATTTGTATTTTATTAATTTCTCTCCAATGTTTTAGAAAATGTGTTGATACATCAGATAGTCCCATTGAAAGACCAGTAGTAACTGAAGAGTTTTCCTGCTTTCTGGCCCTCATTTTGCAGCCACACAGCCTGCAAACAGGCCACTACAGAGATCACCATGCACTAACCACCTCACCTCTCCTCTCTGCATTGTCAAATGCCAGGTAAGTTGAGTTCCACTGGAAATGCAGAAGTTGGCTGACAGCAAGACCATGAAACAGCACGGCAGACTCTGAGCCATCTACGCTCTTATGGGAGGGCAGCAATTGATAATGCGTTATAACATCTTCAACATCTACTTGTATCAACTTACAAAAGCAGAAAGATACTGACATGAATTACCTAAAATTCATTCCTTTTCTGGAGAGACAAACTAAATTCTTATTATCCTTAGAACAAGAGCAAACACTGACTCTAAAATTGCTCAACTTTTCTTCCAAAATAAGAGTTAGGATCAAAAAATAATAATGGATCATTTGTGACCAACTTAGTTGCTACAATCTTTTAAATTTTATTTCAGGCACCGACAAAAAAATACCTTATCAAACAAGACTGCCAAGAGAAGAAAGTCTGACAATTATTGTGAAAATGGTCTTTGCTGGAAAATGAAACACACTATTTGCAATGATTTTAAAATTAGAGCTGCCTGCTGGTCATGAAGCATAATTCTCAGAGGAAGCTTAATAGAAAGCTGCGGGCAATACAAATTAATTTGACGTTAACTGGACACATTATTGTCACAGGCAAATTGTACCAGACTTAAGAGTTGCCAGTCCACCAGAAGTCTTTATCCATTTCAAACATCCCTCAAAATCCTGCAGGTAACTTTCATGCTTCCTATGGCCTACAATCACACATTTCTAAAAATCTAGGTTCCTTATACCTGAATTTTGTTTGTAAGTCCTAAGTAGAGACCCAAAGCAAATATGGACACTATACCTTCAGATACAGCATAAAAAATACTGAAGAACATTCTCAAAGACAAAAATAATTATTCTGTGATGATCAGGATACGGTTGTCTAGCTGTAATTGTGTGGAAATCCTAATTTCTCTAAGAAAAAATACTGTCAACCAAATATTATTGCTAAATAGTTCACTAACACAGCAGCAGCCTGGAAGAAGAGAACTTGTCTCCACACGATGTTAGTATCATTTTTCCACTCCCTCCAAAAGTATGGAGCTGTTTCTTTTAATGAAAGCCACCAGCTTGCCTAATTTCTGTACTTTTTAAAAACTATTAGACTAGATGTTTATCTAGTGAAAGGATTTTTAAAAATCCATGTACATAACCAAAAATTAAAAATCCAAACCATCTCAGTACTGACTGCTGTACACGCATCAAAGCTAGGCCAAGCAGATCATCCACCCAACAGACAATGCCATCATTCCTTGCAAAACTTCTCTGTTCTTCAAAAAAACCCAGAAATCCTGGGGGAGGTTTACATACAGACAGGGAAACTGCAAAGTAAAACAGATTTCAAATGTAATCCTGTCAAGCAAAGAGACTGGAAATCTACAGAAAATGTGTTCAATGATGAAAAGGGAACTCCTCTGATACACAAAGAAAATTTGTAACATTATTCAGTCTCTCAGGAAAACCACTGAAATTGTATTCAATAAATAGCTGCTTCTTAGTGCAGAAATGCAGCCTCTTCCCAAAAGCACACATTTACAGTTTGTGCTACTCCCACCTCTCAAATCAGCTATAAAAATGTAGGAAATTGCTCACTGATTTAGAAGCAAAAGAACAGTCCCCTCCCCTATTTTTAAGGATAATTTATAACTTATTAAAGTGAATATGTATGTTATACCACTGTATTCAGGTTTGTTGTATTTGAAAATATATGCAAAAGCACAACATTTCTCATGTGCAAAAGTAACAGTATATGACTTTTTTAAAATAGACTCAAAGGGAGTCATTAACTCTACATGTAACACCATTAAAGTCATTAAAATGTCCTCCTCCACTAGCTATGACATGCTTCTCCCCTGTAAATTACATTGGTACAGCACTTACACATCAGTTAGGAAAATGCAGCTAGTAACCCTTTCTTGGTCTAGCAGCTTTAAGAAATTATTCCATGTTTAGAAGAAATATTACATATTTAGAGTGGCAAGATCCAGCAGTCTTTTTTCAAGTATGATAACCATGAAATACTGAATTTTCCTCTGGCTGCAGGAACCTTACAACGGAAAACATCAGAAGGGCCTCTGTTAAGCAAGATTGTGCTATTTGTTCAAATCAGGGTAAAAAATTAGTCTAAAATATGGAATAACAAGAACTAACAATTGCAGCTTGCACCTTGTATTTGCTGCTGTAAAACAAAGCAACACTGTGATGAGAAGATTTTGCTTACATTTGCTCTAGATGTTAAGGCATGATCCATGCCAGATTGATAAAACTTCCTAGAAATTGAAAACCCAGATTTTCTGTTTATAGTTAAAAAGTAAGAAAACTTTTCCAGTACAGATGTGTAATTCTATTCACAAGTTATTACAGAATTATTGTGCACAACTGCTCCAGCAGCCCCATATCTCGAAGCCTTGAAGTTGCAAAACTAATTCACCTATACCACCTCCACACCGTTTTGCTACCAGTAGAGCATTTCCAATTCACTGCTGCCCATCCCATAGAAAAAACTGAAAATGTGAAAGTACAGTTGTTCAGTAAACCATCCTTGGCTTACTGGCAAAAATCTCATTCAAATCATCTAGCGATCAAATTGACGCTGAACAATTTTGTTAGCCAAGTTTAACAACTTGAGTTCAGTTCCTGGTGAAAAACTATTCCTCTTAGACATGATGCTACTGTTGGTGGTGCAGAAAAGGTGCATCTTTGGAAGTTCAGCTTACCAACTTCTTGATAAATTTTGTTTTCTGACAATTAATTGTACTTGAGGAAGCTTTTGCAGACTGTGATTTCCCCCAAAAGGACATCAGTCTTCAACATTCTTTGCTGCAAGCACTAACTGCACCTTACCCACAGAAGTGCTTTTACTTAAATGGTTTTTACTGGAACTTTTATAGGAATGTGTGAAGGTAGTACTCCAGCATGCACATTGGAAATGGTCCAATATAAGGTATTCCTTTGTGGCCCTGGTTAAAAGAGGTGGAATCTTCATTTGTAGATGAAACCTAGGAGGTGTTACTGCCAATATGTAAGGACTGCATCACTAAACAGGGATCAGATGATTTACAGCATCAGAACAACAGAAAAGGTACAATGCAAGGCAAGTCACGTAATTTACAATGTAATGTGCTCAGTTCTGAGCGGTGATAACAAAAAGATGTTAGCTTCACTTGGGAGAGAGTCTGAGAAGAGCTCCAAAGATGATTATGAAGGCATCCATGACGAGATGACTAGAGAAGGGTTATTTTTTTCCTTTAAAAAGAAAATCTGAGAAGTGGAAATGCCATGACTGTCTACTCATACAAAGTAGCAGGGGACAAAAAGCAAATATTAAGGAAAAAAGACTTAAAAAGCAGCATAAGACCAAAACACTTAAATTATTGTAAACAACTTTAGCTTCGATTAGAAAAAAGATTTTGAGGAAGGACTGATTAGAATGCCTTTGATTAACAACCAAAGGAATGGATTTCTGGAATAACCTTTGAAAGTAGAAGCAGTGTATCTGTATTTATTAAAACAGCCAAATAAGCTAACAGAATTAATCATACGGTCAAATAGAGAATCTTCAGAACTGCAGCTGAAGACCTGTGGTTTGAAGATTTGGTATACTGGTGAGCATATTTTTCCATCCATGCAGGATTAAAACAGTAACCAGATTCTAAGAAAGCAGTTTCCTCTGAAGCAGACAGGCTTAGAATACTGTTTCTATTTTTTTTCCTTTTTTTTGTCCCCAAAATACAATGGAGTTTGCCCAGGATCATCTGAGAATTTTATCCTAACAAATTTCTTCATAACAGGACTAAACATTTACTTTTAGTTTCAGCTGTCACTACTGTCTTCCTACAGCATGTGAAAATTGTTGGGATTTTTAGATGGAAACCCATCTAAATTTAGTTTGTGATCAGGTGCCTATTGACTTAAGAGTTCAGACAACTCACCTACATAGTAGGTCTAAGTCTGAAGGTGAAGTTTATCCTAATTCTAAGCATTTATCTTCTGCACTGCAGACACATTCAAAATACACTCTTTTAAGTTGCTGCAAGGGATTGAATTGGGTGACAAAAAATCTTATGCTCATGTGCAGTACAAAAGGATACCAAATAAACAGCTAAGGAAAAAAAATCTTGACTTTATGGAAACTGCACAGCAATATTTCCAAAATTCACTAGTTTTTAAGTACATCTTAATATAAATATTGCCTGTAAGTTGTCCTTTGCATTCCAATATTTATTCACTAAACATATTTGGTCAGGAATTCATTCATAAACAAAGTAAAATTCGTGACTAGTAACAGACTATTTATTATATGTCCTTTTGTAGTATTACAAATGTAAAAAGTATGTATCTTTTTAGTTAATATCATCTAGCATAGGATTTTAATGTTTTTAAGTCCAAAATCCCTTTAACTTTAAAGACTATAGTCAATCACATTTAGACTTTAAGAAGAAATGAAATGTTTGCAAGGGAACAAAAGAAAAGATCAACTAATTCTCATAAAAAACTAACAAGTTCTACAAATGAAACTAAGAAAAGTTATTTTGCATACTCAAAATCAACCAACAGCTAATGATTGAAAGCCTTGAAAACCGAGGAATATTCTGACTTCTACCCAAATGTTTTTTCTTTTATAAAAAACCTCACCCTTCTAAGTAAGGCATGATTTTTTTAAACAAACCAAAGTAAGTAAGTGTGCCATACTTACCTTACAAAAGTAACAAAAAATCCTACAGCTGCAGACTGCCTCCTAGCTTTACTGTCTTGTGCCTAAAACCGTTATCACTATTCTCCTGAAGCTTAAGAGCACACCGAAAGCAAAAAGTATCAGCAGCAGCACTGTGATTAAGGTACAAGATGGTCTGCAGCATAAAAGAACATCTTGCATAGACACTGCTACCAGGATAAATAGAAAAGCATTTCCCACACAACAAAAATTCTCTTCTGGAAGACTGAAAGTGAAAAAAAAAGCTTTTCCTACTTAAGACACTGATGAGTACAAGACTTTTGCATAAGACTTTTTCCCTTCTCAAGTCAAGCAAAACATCGAGATAAAAAGAAAAATGTGTCTAGGATGGGGATCACAATCTGTTTTTTCATGTTTAGTTTCTAAAATTACCTCTGAACTTCTTTAACAGTACTTGCTGATGCCTCCTAGAGTATTCCTAACATGACAAAAAAAGTTGTCTTTTTGGAGCTTAACATGTAAATTCATATACTTAATTAAAAATGCTAAATACTAAATACAGCCTGTCCTGATAATTCCTCACTACTTTTCCTATGTTATTTTTCAAACATTTTTCCAAAAATAATATAACTTGTTACGTCATCAAATTAAGTAAGGTTCAATCATGTAAGAGTAATGAATTTTATACAGGAACTCAATGGTTAAAGGAACAAGGCAAGGTTTACAAGGCTGCTAGATACAACTATTTTCAGAACAGAAATATTTACATTAATGAAAGGATTAAGTGAAGCTTTCCTCTGGAAGAAATTTGCTTTAGTCTTCTGCACTGAAGTAAAAAATTCAGCAGTTGAAATTATCATACCAGTTTGGCTTTCCATTTACAACTTTTATGTCTTTTTGTAAAACACTCAGGTGAAAACATAAATACATACACAGGTAAACAAAAACATGATTAAGATCTGTTTTGCAACTATTTGTATTACATAAAAACTCACTTAAAATAATTTTTTGTAACTTTTGCATGCAAAAAAATGTTTACTATGTGATTCAAACCCAAATAGTTCAACCCCAGAGTCATTCCCATTAAAGACTATTGTAGTTTAGCTAGTTCTGTCGAAGGATCAGAAATAGACTAATACACAGATTTTTTTTCCTAGTTCTCCTCAGTCAGTAGCCCACAATTATCTTGAGAGAAACACAATATTAAATATATATTATGATTGTTACTTACAATTAGCTGCTTCAAGCCTACAAATGACTGCTCTACAGAGTTGGCATTTAAAACTTGTCTCTTCACTGCAGCCTGCTCCCCCAAGAAGCGAAGCATTAGGTCTTTTACTGCATCTCCCTTGGTGTTCATGGAGCATAAAAAGAAAACACATAATGAGACTATTTAAAACATTATTTCAGCCAAATAAAATGTAGAATTAAAACTGAGCAAAAGAGTTCTTTCCTCTAGAGAAATACATAGTTTCCAGCATGTTATGTGTGAAATAAAGATAACTGCATGTGTAAATACAGCATTGGAATGAAAACTTCTACATTCACTCCACATAATCTCCTATATTTTCTTTTCCATGTAAAAGTTTCAGTTAGCATCGACACATTCAGGTTTATTTGCTTCTTATACTATTATCATTCACACATCTTACAAAATATTCCTCAAAGCTCTTATAAAAACCAGGAAGTTTTACAGGTTTTGGTAATGTACGTTAAAATTGAAAGGTGCAATCTACTGACCAAAGATAAAGATGCACAGATTAAGTTAGCCTTAAATATCCACAGAAAATAAACTTTGAGAGCTATCTCTCAAAGTTTGCCAAAGTAAACAGCAACCCTTCAACAAGTGTTTCAAATTTCAAAAGTACTCGCTGTAGGCATCAGTCAGAGAAACTGGGCTGAGCTCAACAGCCTTTTGCCTAAAAATAGAGTGAAGTGCATATAGTAACAGTAGAGCTCAGCTATGACAATTGACATTAAGTGTTTCAACTTTCCCGTGATGGCAAATATATTTGTGTTTTCTGCCTAGTTTCTTAAGGAATGAAAACAACTGTTTCATTACATGGAAATTTTTTACCTCTAATGACATCACTTATCTATGAATAAACAACATATCTGCCTCTCTGACAGAAGAGCCCTAAGAATTAAGATCGTGCATGCAAAATGACATAAATACAGAAGAATTTTTAGTTCCCCCTAACAGTACTTTGGATCCATCAGTCCTTTGGTGTAGGAAACAGTACCAATGAATGTAATGAAACAAAGCACAATGGCAGACAAGAGCAACTCATGAAAAAAGACATAACAGAAAGAGCATAAAAAGCAGCACTCAGATTTGTTCTGACACTTGGAGAACACTGGTACAGACAATCTTTACCATCCACAACTCAAGATAAATTTAAAAAACAATGGTTTTTAGATGATTGTTTAAAAGTAGCATGCAACTGAAAAAAAAGTAATTCAGTATTTTTCTTGGTGTGACTTATCGATATAAGACTTGTCTTACAATACAGTTTCTCAGCAAGCAGGGCAAAAAATAAAGTCCCAAGCTCGTTAATAGATGTCCTGTGAAATTTCAGTTCTTCCCTGAAGCACACTTAAGAGTTCACTCACTGCAAATGCATTTTTCAACCAACTTCTCTGTCCACTGCATGTAGCTTGGTTTAACATCTTGCATTAACATTCAGCATTAGCAAACTATTCATACCAAAGCTGTAACAAGCCCTGTTGGAAGCTGCTTTAACATTGGAAACATACCTCCCATAACGTTTCAGTTGACATTTCAAGCACTCTACAATTCAATTTCAGTTAAATACAAAATTTGCAATACTATGGAACAATTACACCAAACTAGGGGATGTCAAATCAGTCAAGTAGCTCTCAGGCCACAGAAAAGCTGTAATTGAAAGCAAGGAAAGTTTTCTAAACATAAAGCACTTCAAAACTTGTCTCAGTGGACATGTCAAGGAGACTCTCATAAATTATCAACAATGAAGAAAATAGTAGGATTTCCTTTAATTTAATTGATGATTTTACATCAGGTCTTTCATTGAAATACATCACATGAACATTGTCAAACATCTTCCCTTGATCATGTATTAAATGGTAGATCTGCATATTTGCACATGTCCAGATTTAGGGAATCATCAGCAGAAACAATCCTTTAATTTCTGACTGGGCTGAGGAAGGTGAAAGAGAACTGCTGGGAAAAAGGAAGCTTGCAAAAAGAAGACCACCATCCTTGGAGATTGCAGAAGGGATCACTCCATCTAACTGATTAGCTGTCAGGGGAGAAAGAGAACACACTGGAATAACTCATCAAGGTCTAAGGTATATTTCGGGCACGGCTGGAGGAGGAAAAGCTGCTTCTGTTACTGTGGGGTTTTTTCATGCTAATTACTTGGCTCTGTGATAACAAGCTAATGTTTTAAGATAAAGCAAACCCAAGAAGCAGCAGCAGTGTGGCATGTCTAAACTGTATTTATTGCTTGTGACAGAAACCCAAGATTTTTCAGATGATTCATCTGTAAGTCTGGACCTGATTCACTCCAGAAACTCTTCTGATAGCTCCTGTAGATTGGGAAGTTACTGCAGACTGCTCTTTGCTTGTATTTGACTACTGACTGATGGTCTTTGTTATGCATAATTAAGGATTAAAGTATCCAAACCCTCAACACCATCTATCTACACAACAATTCTATTATCCAGATGCATAGATATCAAAGAGTAGGATTAGCCTGTTTCAAGAATAAAACCAAAACATTATGATGGTTAGCCTGGCTGAGCAGCCAGGATAAAAATACTTAATGAGAAATCCTGAATAGATGTAAGTAAAATTTCCCAAATTCTGAAAAAAATGTTTTATGCCTTCTCAACTGTTAGAAATTGATAAATGACAAAAAACTACTTTTCATTTTTTGCTGTTTGCTTTGTGATCTTCTCTAGTCTTTTAATTATGGGGTTATCCCTTCCCAGTAGCTTGCTACAGCATTCAATCTTTCTAACAGTTATACAAATGATGCCAGTCAGTGTTAACATTACTGAGACCCCTGTAAACATGAGTGAAACTATCTCCTACTCGATCACAACAGGGAATTCCACAAACAAAGCTGTCTGCTCTTAGACTCTGTAGCACAGCTTAGAGGGTGTGTATATATTCCAAATGTGAGTATTATCTTACTAACTCAGAGGACCAGAAATAAAGCACTTAAAAATACAAACAGCTTTGGCTTCTACAGAAACTGTCAACACTGGTTTTCAATGTAGCAAAAACATGTCACTATGAATAAATGAGATCTGGTTTTAGCCTCTTCCTGTACAAGGCATCAGTGACACTGAATTTCTAATTAGGATCAAAGCAATACACACAAAATGACCATCAGCAACAATATCAAGAACTATAATATACAGATTATTGGACAACTCTTCTACAGTATTTCTAAAATATAATCATAGAGGAATATACAGTAACAGACTCTTACCTGGATATTATCGAATTTTAATCCAGGCATGGTGAGATTCTCTTTATCTATGAATACGGCGCTGTATTGTTGTGTGGCAACTGAAATGAGAACATTTCTTGTCTCCTCACTAGGAATCCAAGCATCATTTCTTCTATCTAGTTCACTCATATTTAAGGCTGTGGCAAACGGGTCATCACTACCAGCAAAAACGGCTTGGATTTGTGAGAATGGCTTGGGGGATTGAGTTATTTCTAGAGATGATGGGGGACCACCTGCTTCAGATCTCCCATTTTGCACGGGGAAAGAAGGGTTGGATGAAGAACCATCTCCACCATTAGAAAGAGAGGACATTTGTTCTGGAACTGAAGAGCTTGCATTGGGATTACTAACAGAAATAAAATTGGATGTAGTAAATGAATCAAAAAAATCAGAAGCTAAAGCATTAGTGTTAACAGTGTCACCAAAGAACTTGCTTAGACTAGGACTCGGTTGAACCACCTGTGGATTAGATTTCACTGGAGTCTCTATAATACTACTAAAACTGGGAGATTTCACCATCTGAGGCTCAAAACCATCAGGTAGGAACAACTGTGGCTGGGAACTAGCAGTATTTGCTTGGCTGAAGATGGTGCACACAGGAATGGGCTCAGCCTCAGAAGACGGTTTGGTAGTACTGGGTGACAACATCTGGTCCTCAGGTGTGCTTTCATCAATATTATTTGGTTTTGTTTCAATGGAAATGTTGTTTCCCAACTTTGGTTCCTCCTTCACTGCTTCCTGAATTGATTCTTCCTTTAAAGATGCCTGATCATCTGTTCCAATCTCAGAAATGTCTTTAGGAGTTTCTTCATGTTCAGTTTCACTCTCATTGCTTAAAAACTCTTCTTTATCCACTTCTGTTTGTGATTTTTGATTATCTTTAGCTTCCATTTGGTCCACAATCTCCTGAAGACAACCAAGTTCACCTGTGTCATCTTCACTGTTGTTTGGAGAATCTGAAATGATGACACTCTCCATCATTTGCTCATTCAGTTTGTCTACAAAATTATTTGAATCCTCTGATACAGTTTCATTCCCTTCAGACTCAAATTCATCTCCACCAAGATCGATGGTTTCTTCATGAAAGAGAATTTCTTCCTGAGTTTTCTGCTGAACTATGTCTCTGCTGTCATTTTCATCTGAGGTTCTCTTCTCGTTCTTAGCATTGCTTTCATTATTCTCCATAGTAACTGGAAAAAGAGAAGCCCCCACCAAAACAAGAATTAGTTTCTTTCCTTGTATATTGCTCATATGTCACAGTGAAGCTCCTAAGTATCACATAAATAGTGAAATTCGTGCTTTAGAAACATAGCATTTTCACTATTTCACATCTTTCCTTTGGCATTTTTCATTTAACGTCTAATCACAAAATAAATTCTAAAAATATTTTCTCTATCTTTTCTGCAAGACATAAAACTATTGAGGTTGAAGACGAAATGCCTCCCACTAAACACATATGAAACAATATCATAGAATCGTATCAGAGAATGGTTTGGTTTGGAAGAGGACCTCACAAGATCATCTGATTGCAAACCCCCTACCATGGGCAGGGACACTTTCCACTAGACCAGGCTGCTCAGAGCTCGATCCAACCTGGCCTTGAACTCCTCCAGGTTTGAGACCTCCCCAGCTTCCGCGGGCAACCTATTCCAGTGAGTCAGCATTTGCTTTCCAGGTCGCAAAGACCCGCTAGGTCCCGGTTTCAGCAAAGGGAAGCGTGGGCTCACGGCTATCACCAGCGCACCTGCCGAGCACGGCCCGGCTAAGCAGGAGGAGCGCTCGGCGGCCGCTTGCGAGCCCCCGCAGCCTCGGCCCGGGCTCGGCGCTGCCTCCGGCGTCAGCGCAGGTCCCCCGGCCCGGACACCCCGCGGCGGGGGTGGGCTCGGCCTCCCTCATGGCCTCCTTCTGGCACAGTCCCGCGGCCGCCCTAGTGACCACCCGCCCATCCGGACGCCCCTCAGGCCGCGTGAACGCTCCGATCCGAGCCGCTCCATTCCGTCCCGTCCCGTCCCGTCCCGTCCCGTCCCGTCCCGTCCCGTCCCGTCCCGTCCCGTCCCGTCCCGTCCCGTCCCGTCACCTCTTCGCCGCCGCCGCGTCCGGCTCCGCTCCCCTCGCACAGCGCCTGCGCCCGGGTCGGGCCGGGCGGGGCCACGCGCGCGCAGCTCCCGGAAGCGGCGGACGACGGGCCGCACCGAGGGCCAGAAAGCATCAGACGCGACGGAGGGTGCTTGGCTGGGCTGGGGGGTCGTGATGGAGGACGACGCGCCGGTGATTTACGGGCTGGAGTTCCAGGTGAGTGAGAGGAGAGGTTAAGGGAAGGTTGGCAGGTCCCGGTCCTACCTCCGAGAAGCCGCTGGCCGCGGACTCGAGTGTGTTGTAGTGGGGCAGAGGAAAGCCCGCCTGTGGAAGACCGGGGTCCTCCCTCCTCCCCGCAGCCGGGACCGGGGCACCACGGGCACCGCCGGGTTGTGGTGGCTTTTGGCAGCCGCGTTGGGGTGTTTAAGGGTGTCTGGGCAGCGGCCGGGAGTCATTCCCGCTCCAAAACGCGCTGTTTGCAGGGTGGATGCGGGGCCCGGCCAGGCTCCTTCTCGCCGTGGTGCCTGGGGGGATCCTGCCCGTGTACCGCTCTTTCCTCCGCCTCTGGAAAAAGCTTTGGCGCTGGAGTGGTACAAAAGTACTGTCAAAGGCATCCTTGATTTTGCCCTGAGAGAAACCAAAAAGGATTAAAAATCGCTTTTCTGAGGAGAGGGCATGAAACTGTTTCTAGTAAGTTTCATAAAATTCCAAGGAAATTTAGTTGGTTGTACCCTATCGTAAATCTGCGTGAACTTTGTGGGACCTCCCTGTGAGGTCTGTGTACGTACGTGCATTTGTCCCGTGGGACAAATCTTTCCATCACATCAGTATTTTATGGCTGTAAGGAAATGGAACTGTCTAACTTAGAAACTTATTGATCATCTTCTTAGAGGAACACGGGTGTTGTGTTTAATGAGGTTTCTGTAAGTTTTGGGAAAGCAGAGTAAGAGGGACCCTAATTCATTCTTCAGCCACCTAAGGGTTTAGCTGTGATGTGTTGTCTTTGGCAGCAGCTGACTTATCGTCACTAGCCATTATAGCAGTAATACTTGCAGAAGAAAACCAGCACCTCCTGACAAAGCAATTCTTTCTATAGTAGATGTAGTAATATAAATATCTACACATGCACTTTTTCTTTTGGCACCTTTGCCAAAGTGAAAAGTAATCTACAAAGGTTCTTTGTAACAAATGTCCTGCATACTGAATATTGTGCTCTGTAGTCCTGACTATATCTATAGATTTCATTAGCAAATTTTGTATTTGTTTGGTTTTCCTCTTGTGTAGGAGCTGCTATGTAATATTCACCTGCCCTGAATGTTGAATGTACTGAAATTTGCTTAAGTCTGATAGTATGCTGTCTGCTTTCTATGATAGCATTTGTGATTGGCTTGAGATGGCTGTAACTTGTACTCCAAAATTAATGAAACTTATACTTAAATCTCTTTTCCAATAGAGAATATATATCATGTACTTAATAAAATTCATTGCTCATTTCTAGTAAGTCGGATATAATCCATCTTCCAGGAATTTGGGCAAGTTAGTGTGTGTTGTCTGGGTCCTCCACGGACCTGTGTATTCTGCCTCCTCCCATATCATGTGTCTCCTACAGACTTCTCTCCTGTGAAGTGTGGAACTTGTTGGAGTTGTCTGGCAGGAGGATAAAGCAAAATGATGAATAAAGTGGCTGTAATAAAAGGAAATTGCTGTTAATACAGATCACTGAGAGAGGGTGAGGAAAGCAGAGATGGTTTATGTGTAAGTCAGAAAGGGAGCATGGAGATGAAGGATCTATTGCTGATCTCTATTACCTCCCAGTGTGGCTTTAAAGCAAATTGCATCTCTGTGCTTTTTGAAAATGGAGACACTAATATAGAAACTTAAAACTCATCTGGTTTTTCCAACTTCCATCTCCAGGTCTTGTAAGAAAGGTTATTAATTTCTTAAACATTGTTTCTTCTGTGATGCTAGATAATAATCATTAGCTATATCATCACCATTACTGCTTTTCATCTGAAAGCATCTCTTCAGACTAGTTTTTCAGCCAAGTTTTAAAAATTTTGGCTTTGCTTCTTATGTCTGGGCTCCAGCAGTCAGTGAAAGTCCATCTTTGGCCACTGATGGGGAAAGTGTAGTCATGTAGATGTGCTTTTCATCTGATCTAATGTGACCATGTTTATAGCAACATAAAGCTGATTCCTCCTAGGTGCTATGCACCAACTGACTTAAAATTATTTTTGTGTGGTTTCTGTTCATTTCTATGTACAGAATGTGTTCTGATGCATTGTTATACATAAGGTAACTTAGAGTAATGAACAAATACCCTCTTCTCTTTTTTGGGTGTGTCTGTGAGCAATATGAACATTGTACAGGCATGCAAATTATGTGTGAATTTTAGGGTGTATGACTCTTTTTGTGACCTAAAAAGACTATCTCACCTTAGTTGTTCTGATTTTCTGACTGCAGTGAAAATGAGAAAGTTACAGTGGGTGGTGAATGAAAATGTGAGCTACTGCTTGAATTAAGGTACTGAGTGATGTGGCTGTGGCTCATGATGATGAATACAAAGCAACAGCAGCAGCTGCAGAACAGTTCAATGCCAAGGTGGTTCTTCTGAAAGGAATCTTGGTAGAAATAATGAATATCCTCAATTATAAGAATGTGATGAATGAGGTCCCAGGAATATTGCTAAGGGCTGATTTTGTCAGTGAAATTATGTTGTTCTTGTCTTGTGTAGAATTTACCTTGGGTTTACTCTCTAACCTGAAATGCATGTTGTGTCTACCCCATGTTGAATTTGCTTTCGTTTTCAGGGACTTGCAGTTTCCCCTTTTTTTAAATGAAGATTTAAACAGTGACATTTTGAGCAGGTGTGAAAGCACCACTGAACATCTCAAAATACCATATTTGCCTTAGGTTAAGGTTGACTGGATAACATTTATAGCCCTGGAAATGTGCAGTGGGGAGAGGTGCTTTCTGGGTTAGGCATTTGGCTCAAGTCTACATCTTGCTTGTTTAAAAGCATGCAGAAGCCAGCCAGCATCATGAGATGAGGGAAGAAGAACATGACTTATGCCAGAGAGTGATCATTTTGGAGCATGTGTTTGGCACATATAATGGATTTTGGGGATACCACAACACTGAGCTGATTTTCAGCATGCTGGATATCTGTACTGTATGTTGCATGTCAGAAGTGCATAGAAGGACAACGAGCAGGAGGCAAGGACAGCAGAAAGATGCCTGGCTGAGCACAGGGCTGTACTGCCCATGGACAGCTCCAGCAGCACCTTGAGATAGGATCTGGCTGAAGCAGGCTTGAAAAAAGTGCACTGATGCTTTCATAGATTTAATATTCTGCCTTGTGGTTGTTCTGCTTCTTGAGTAAGCGATACTTGGTCCATTTTGTGTTGTCTGTTAGTTGTTTACAGGTTTTATGAATCTGAACAGACATTTGATTTTTAGGACTTGACTGCTTGCTAGAATAAGATGAAACTTAATTTCCCTAAAGCAAAATGTGTTTTCTTCGAGTAAGAAATTTAAAGCAAAATACCAACTGAAATTGGTCTTCTACAATCTATGTGTGTACACCTATTGTCATCAGTATGTATTGAGAATATCTCAGCTGGCTCACCTGTGATGGAGTAAAAGCCATGTGTAAATTTACTAGAAGTGGTAAAAGGGGTCTTCCCTGGAAAATGTGTGTCGCTTGTGAGCCACCCAGGAAAAGCTGTGCTGGCTTTCAGACTCGGCTCTGTTCCAGGTATGAGAGTGCAGAGCCTAAAGCTCCTATTGGCAGTGGTGTTCTCTTCCCTGGGGGAAGCTTTTGTGGTCTCCTGTGGGTTCAGAGAGAGTGGCCTAAACAGAGTGTACTTAATAATTTTGGTCCAGCTTTAGCAATATCTTTGGAAGATTTACTTTGTAAATTGAATCAGTTCAAGAAACTGTATAATAATGTCTTGCTGAAACTTCTAGCTTTTGTGTCAGTTCTCTTTCTTCTTTAAAATTACTTGCCTCATGAGTGCCAATCCTGTATATTTAAAACCTTTGTTTAAAGTATTACTGAAGGAACAAAAGTAGCTAAGTGGCAAAGCTCTTTTAACTAATCCCCCAAAGATCTTCATAATGCATGAAGTGAAACAGTTGGAAAGGTTTTTTTTTTTTTAGGACCCTTAAGCAATTAGTAGGGTCTTTCTAATGTTAGGTATGGTACAGAATAACGGCAACATAGAGATACAGTCAGGTGAACTTGAAGGAACTTTTACATGATTATTGTTACCTTCATGATGAATGACTTTTCTAAGGATGATTGTGCTATGCAGGTCTTTGTGTGCACATTGCATTCAGTGCTGTGAGGGTTTACAGAATCTGTCAATCTTTGGAATAGGGTCAATGGGTAAATACATCAGTGGTGGGAATTCTTGTGCTGTGAAGGACTTGAGGAAAGCAGCTGTCTCAGAGCATTGAAGGTCACCTGGACATGTGTGCTAGCAACCTTTTCAGTCATAGTCACTGCAGCTTATTAGAGCCACTGAGAGAGTCTCCTGCTGTGGTGGGAGAAACAAGACTGTCTTACCTAAGTAAAAATCAAAGTGTACTTACTTGAAAATTGAAATTGTGCCAGAAGGCAAAAAACCCATACCTGACGTTGGCAGCCTAGGGCTTGTCTGGGTGAGCGGGGAACTTGTAGTCTGCCTCCAGAATGAGGCATCAGCAAATGCAACTCCTCACCCCAAGTAGCAGTACACTAGTCCTGGTTTTCAGCATAGGCAGATGGTCAAATAACTTTAAATTCAGGTTTGGAGATTTCAAGCCAAATACTGTATTACATCTTGCATTTCAAGTTCATGGTTTGTTACTACAGATTGATTGTATGAATTTCAAATGATGCCTAGTTTGCAGAATATTTTTTGTTTGTCTTAAATGTAATGCAAATATTCAGATATTGGGGTCTGGTTTTTTTCTTGTTTGTTAATACCAAACCAGTGCAATGCATCAGCATGACGTCATAGGTATTGGACAAGTACTTTTTTGTTTTTCTATTAATGCCGTAAATGGTAACAGTCAAATTAAACAAATGATAAAAAAAACAAAAACAAAAAAAAACAAAAAAACAAACCAAAATTTTGTGCACTTGGTTGATATTTTAAAAGCAGTTGAGGAGTGAAAGTTTTCCAGAAGAAATTATGAACGAAGTGTAAAGAATCAGTGCACTGATAGTCCATAAAGCACTTAGTTTAAACCAACCTTCTTTACCTTTTTGAGGTTTGTCATTGTGTTCTTCTGGATCATCTCTTGGTGTTGTCGAGTACAATAGACTCTATTCTATTTCTTTTTATCCAAGGTTTTTGTTATTTTGCAGGTGGCATAAATTTTCAAAGGCAAGGTAGAAGGTGATCTTTGCCCAGCATCACACTGAGTGTAGCGTAGGCATAGACATGATGCCCAGTCTCCAGTTAGTCTTACCTGCTTCCTGCTACAATGATTGCTGTTTCTTTTGCTTTATCTTGATAGTGCTGTCTGTCATGCTTGTGTTCTAGAGTTTTAAATGTCCTTTGCATGTCTATTGTAGTGGATTTGCAGTAGAGTTGTTGTCCTGTTTTGTAAAACTGCTTGCTTTAAACTGCATGTTTCCTCATAGGGCTATTGGTAAATATGAAATTTGGACATGTAGCCAAAAAGTGCTTTATGGTTCACAATGTTTTAAACTTTGCTTGCTAATATTTTTTCTACAGTTAGGCCTTCTTTAAAAATGAAATTATGTAATTGCAGATTTTTGCATTGTCTAGCACTATCAGTTAGATGGGATGCTGACAGTATATGTAAGGATTGCTTGTTTTCTTTCTGCTTACGTTTTTCAGATGTGTATTCTGGTTATCTTCTAAGCATTATGGAGTTTTTTAGTAAGAAGTAGTTTAATACCTTGGGTAGGTTCATAAAATGGTTTGGCTTGGAACAGACCTTAAAGATTCTCCAGTTCCAACCCCTCCCTGCCATACCTTCCACCAGACCTGGTTTTTCAGAGCTCCATCCAGCTGGGTCTTGGACTCCAGGGATGGGGAGTCCACAACCTTTCTGTGCAACCTGTTCAGTGCCTTACCACTCTCACAGTAAAGGATTTATTATTATTTTTTTTAATATCCAATCTATACCTGCTTTTCTTCAGCTTAAGGCTGTTCTTCCTTGTCCTGTCACTGTGTGCCCTTGTGGAAAGTCCCTTTCCACATAAGCCCAGTAGTAAACTCTTCTTGGGCTAAATAGAGTACGGTGTTCTGTGGGTGCAGACTTAAAAAAAAAAATTATTTTTATTGGTTTAGATTAATCAGTATTCATTTTACTACACTATTTTGCTTATTTTCTATCTATGATCTGCAGTCATAAGGCAGGATGCTTTATGAAAGATTCAATTTGCAACCTGCTCTGACGGGTTACAACAGTACAAGATGACAAAGTTAAGGCACTTTCCTTGATCTTGACAGCACTCCAGATTCAGCTGTATTGTTCATTACAAGGATCATTTGGTGTCTTCATCTGTTGAAAGAAATTCTTTTTTCTCTCAAAGTAACTCCGAGTAGACAAAATTACACATATCTTTGTGCACGAGCAAGTGGTAGTTGATTATGCTGATATTGATATTATGAATCAGAGTCTTCCTGATTTATGAAGGCTTGATGAGTTTGAACTTTGTATCTTATGTGTCTTACATATGGATGTTGCAGGGGTTTTTTTGTCAGGGAATAAACAATAGTGTATTTCTTCTTGTGAAATGTGTCTAAATATTTTTCTCATGTCTTTTCTTTTTTTTCTTTTTCTTTTTTCTGCAAAATGGAAAATTATTTTAAGGAAGAGCTAGAGAAGCTGATGGCATAAATGTTACTATGTATTTACACAATTTCATTTTGGGCACTTTGTGTCTAACTTTATGCATTTTTGAAAGCAGCCTGATGAGATCTACTTGAAAAGCTTTGAAAGGACTGTAAACCTCTTTTATTTCTTTATTTTATTAAAGATCCTGGAGGTCTCTCCTTCTCTTTCATATAAACAACAGAAACTTATTTGATTGAAGGAGATACATAGCTGTTGGCTCATTTCTAGTGTTTTCTCAAGATAATTCAAAGCAGGTCTTTTAAATGAAAAGAAATGCTTGCAAAGATCTGCAGATGTAAATTCTGCTGAAGACAAAAGCTTTTCTGCAGTCATCTTGGTGGACTTAAGTTGTGTATGTCAATCAGGAAGACTCTGAGCTTTTTGTAGATGAGCGCTGCATAAATAAGAAAGTAAAGCAAATTGGATGGATTCCTGCTGATCTTTGATCTGTATTTGAATATTTTGAACACAAACTACTCATTATATTCTCTAGTTCTTTCTTTTCCCCTATATAGATATTATAAATGTAGGTATAGGCTAATAGCCTATACCTTACTAAGCTTTTTGCATTTTTAAACTTTTGATGCTCCATCTTACCCAAAATTTTATACTGTTTAGATCACACATTTCAGCTACCAGAAAAGAAGTATCTGCTCCATACAGGTCCAGAGATGATTCTGAAAAATAAGTTTTTTTCTTATTGCTATTGCCAGACAATGGTTTGCATGGCTTTGGTTCATTTAAGAAAGGTCAAATATCTTTAAGTTGTTTTTCTAGAAGTAAATTGCTCTAAATTTGGAATATATTATATTCCAGATATTACCTTCCAAGCTTCTAGGCATCTTTTAATATCAATTTTAAAAGAAGTTTCAAATAGAATATTGAAGTGTTCCTGAATCCTGAGGGTAACAAGCTGCACGCAGGATGGCAGTAAGAAGGCATGTTCAGCAGTTACCTGAATCCTTCCAAAGTATTTGCTTGCAGTATTGACCTTAGTGTCTGGAGAGATCTGAGCTGTTTTATGCCAAATAGGATGTGAATTGCAGAAATTCATTTTTAGATTTTAAAAAAATCATACTGAACAATATTATTAAGGGTATCTTTTGCATGGAGAAATAGCAGATATTCATCACAATATATATATAGTTGCTAAAAATACCTTTGAAATTTTAAAAATGGAATGAAATTTTTAAAACTTCCACTAAACATGGAACTTTACCTTTCATTTACTCAAAATTATCTAAGGGAGTCTCTACTAATGACTAGTGCAAACTAGTGATTGTGGTTTTAGTTCAAGCTGTGCTTTATCAGTGTCTCCCATGGCCCTTAACTGCTTTGTTTTGCTTCTTCCAGGATGGTCATTAGTATAAGTTGAAGAAGCAAGGCAGAGATTCTAGTAATGCCATTAATGTAATGCAACAAAGAAATAACGTTATGACAGAAGTTTTAAAGATAAATAACAAATTTGTCTCCCATCATTCAGACGATTCTTATCTCTAATGGGCTGCAGTGGAAAAGAGGAGGCTTGGTTTTGAATTTGCCTCTAAACTTGGTGGATAATGGTGAGAAAAAATTAATTTTTACACAGGCATGTTCAACCTGAGTGGTGTGAAAACTTCTATAAGAACAGCCTCTTTCTTGGATATCATATTGTTTTTTAACGATAATTTAAATTTGTCCCCTTTTCTCTAGTGTTCTTTCAGATGATAAGGGAAAATTAGTTTGGAAGAGATGCTGCATTTAATGTTATCCCTGTTAAAATGAAGATCAGGTAGTGCGTTTAGCACCTGTGTTCCTCAATCCTCACAAGTATGAGAAATTGCACAAAAATGTATTAAGCCAAATGGATGTAAAGGTCAAGAAAATCTGCTGTTAGTAAGAATGTAATGCTTAAAATGACAATTGATATATGTTTCAAGATTTTTGCTGAAATTAATGGATTTTATTAATTGTACTATTCTAATGGCTTTCTTCTTCCCTAGGCACGAGCTTTAACACCTCAGACAGCAGAAACAGATGCAATAAGATTTTTGGTTGGAACACAGTCTCTTAGATATGATAATCAGGTAATTTTTCTGTCAAATGTCAGTTGTAATTTTTACCACTTTTTTAACATTGTTCCAATATCATCCCTCCTCCTTTCTCCTCCCTGTTGAATATGAACATGGATAGTCAAGTTGAAGACATCTGTGGGTAGAATGTAAAGATATTGGTAGGAAATGTAGGTGAATGAAAGCTGTCTGTATTTTCTGAAAATCATATTGCTCCTCTAAATTATATGACTAAATCAGATTGGTTTAGTAAAGAAACTGCTATATTTTTGTTAATTTGAATCTATAGATGCTCTGGAGCTATCTTTAAGTTCCTCAAGAGATGCAAAGTAAAACAAAAGTCTTTAAGGCTTAATTGCTTCTAATGGGACTCCTGGTACATGCACTGTTCAGTGCACATGATGCTTCATAAACTGGATTTTTCAATATTCATTGCTGAAAATCAGCTGTATCCTTTCTGATCATGAATTAAACAATTCAAACTAAAATTTGAATGACTTTCATGGTTCAGTTTCTCTTGGGCTGTTTCTTTTGAAATTAAGTGTGTGAGTTGTAATTGTACATCAATTTTAATTTTTGTGACTGAATTTCAGTAGAAATTCTACTGAAACAAGTTCTGGAGGCTGAAAGGATTAGAAGGCTGTACTGAGTGCAGGTGGCACAGCTTGGGTAGCAGGAGAGCTGCAGTGGTGGCCTCTGAGAAGAGGCCAGGCGTTGCCTGTGCCAGACATGGCTGGTTACAGTGAATACACTTCAGGACACAGGTGGGTCAGTTTCCCATGAAGGCTCTGTGCTGAAGCAGAGAAAAAGAGTGAGATGCAAAGAGCACCAGAGAGAACATAAACTATCTCATTCGTATTTTTCCTGCTTTCTCCCTGTCTTTTTTGGGGAGAGCAGGTGTCTGGGTGGGAGTCTGTTAGCCTTGGCTAACACCCACCACAGAAGTCCCTGGAATTGAACTCTTTTGACCAACTCTTTTGAAAATGGCCTGTAATGGGCTGCACAAAACAACTTGGAACCATAGCTTTGTGACATGTAAGATGTCAATTCCCAGTGGGGTTTTGAGTTCATTACTCAAAGATAATACTGGATGAGACTCAAGTTATTCCAAGGTATGGGGATGGAGTATTCAGTTTATTTACGTTTCAAGTAATACTTGGGCAAAGAGTAACAAAAAAAGTGGCAAACCTAGTTAAAAGTTCAATGCATGCAATTATATTTTTGATTGTGCTGTCTCTTGCTCTTCAAATATGTGGTATAATGTGTTTTTTCTTTTTAACTGTGTTTTCTGTGATGGTTTTACAACTTGCTCAACTAATTAAATACTGATACAAACTTATTATTCAAGAGTAGTTCTCACCATTTGATGGCTAACAGATCTTAAAGAATTTAAATTTCCTGATTTTGATAAGTTTATTGTGTATATGCTGTGTATTTTAGAAATGTTTGCTATGTTTCTGCTTTTCTTTTTCCAGCGAATAACATTAACAATAGAAATGCAGGACAATTTCTAGTGTATTCACAAATGTTTGGAGGTGATTGGCCTTTAGCTGTGCCTCAGGCCATCATTTCTTCTCAGCTAGTTCCTCAATCCCCAAGAGGTGCTCTAGGCCTCAGCTCATTATAACTTAATTCAGCACTAGGTTCTCTACATTTGTGTAAAAACTTTTTTAGTTACCTGACCAAACTTAGGAGCTTTCTTGCAACACTTAATACTTACTAAGTCCTGCACAGCGAGAGGTTTTATCATGTGCAGATTATTTCTTCCCTTCTGGTCATGAGCAGGTGTCGTGCAAATGAACAAGTAAGAATTTTACAGCTGGCATGATAACTTTTGCTTCATTGAGGTTTATTGCTGTATGAAGCAATTTTAGGTATTCATAGGAGAATATATTTTAGGTGAAAATATTTTCCTGTTAATACTAGTATTTCAAAGGAAAGGAAAGTTTTTATAAGATTTTACATAATGTTAATATTTGACATATTAATAGTGTATATAGTATTTGGCATTTGGTCCTCATAACATGCTGCAAATGGTTTAAGTAATAGCACTGTGTTCTACATGGTGTAATTTTGGAACTTTTGTCCTCAGTACTTCCATTGTTGCTAAACTTAATGTGCTTATTGTATGCATTGGAAATATGCAAGTATGTAATTTATTCTTATCTTATTCTCAGAACTCTTCAAGTTATTTTCAGTCTTGTGTCTTAGAACTTAAAATACTAATTTTCATTATTTATATAGTGCATTGCATCTGCTGTACTCAGCACCTCAAGCCTTGTGTTCAGTTCTGGGCTCCTCACTGCGAGGAAGACTTTGAGGTGCTGGAGTGTGTCTGAAGAAGGGTGATGGAGACGGTGATGGGTCTGGAGCTGTTATAAAAGGAGCATCTGAGAAAACTGAAGTTGTTTAATCTGGAGAAAAAGAGGCTGGGGGAGGGGGTGGGGGTATCTTATCACTGTCTGCAGGTAGCTGAAAGGAGGTTGTAGCCAGATGGGGGTCAGTCTCCCAGGCAGGAGATGGGACAGGTGAGAGGAAATAGCCTTAAGTTACAACAGGAGAACCTTAAGCTGGATATTAGGAAATGTTTTTATGGAAAGGGTTGTAAAGCACTGGAAAAGACTGCCCAGGGAAGTGGTGAAGTCATTATCCCTGGAAGAGCTCAAAAAAGTGTGAATATGGCACTTGAGGACATGGTGAACATGGGAGTGTACGGTATTTGGTATTAAAGTACTTTCTATGAAACTTCTCTTCTCCTTAGTGTTTAGTGAAGTGACTATTCCATATATCATGTAATCAAATCAAGTTGAGTAGGAAGATTCTTAGCCAAAAACATCGGGGGAACTTTTGCAGTTCTTTCTGTTACGCTGATCAACTTATTCTGGTAGGTGGTGTTGATTGGCATAGGTGTGAAAGATGTAATTTTTCAACTCACAAGATGTAAACAATACTGCTGCATAAGAATTAAATTTCGCATTTCCCAAAAATCTCAGTCTGGGTCTTTCATGAGCTACCTGTGTGTTCCACCAGTTTACAGCTCTCCATGTTGTCAGCTGAATTGGAAACATAACAGCAGAGAGAAGTTGGTTATCTGTGCCTTCAAATGGGGTAAAGAGCACTCCCTTATGTTGGTGTGGGAAGAGATGTGTGTGACTGTAGTAAATGGGATTTAGATGTATGGTTCTTTTTCTTGGGTGAGAGATTTGAGTGGGCTGCCAAAGGAGACTCCAAAAAAATCCAAGGTATGAGGTTAAACTGATCTTGTCACTCTTTAAGATGGATATGCAGTTGCTGGGGTAGATGGATAGTGTTCTGATTGTTGAATAGATTCCTAGGTTCAAGGCAGCAAATGAAGTCTCAAAGACAACTTGCTAATCAACTGCAGAGGCAGTTCTATGCCTGGGATGACAAAATGGAAGAATAATATGGGTGATGAAGGCCAGTATTATATTTGAAGGAGTTTCTGATGACTGTTTGGGCAGTAGAGAAAAAGCGTAAACCCATCCCCTTAAAAATAGTAGCATTTAGATGAAGTTGAGACCTGTATCGCAGCGTCTGTATTTTAAGAAAATCTTCTGTATTTCTGCATAGCTAAGATTTTTGCAGTGATTCAGTAGTTAATTTAGTAAACTTGATTCAGTCATGATGACAGGATAACTCTTGGCTTTTTTTTCCTCTTCATTGCTCATCCTATTTTGAAAATGAATTTTCAATGAGGATACGGTTCTTTAAAATTTGTGAGTCTTCTAGATTTATTTGTCCATTGTTGAGCTTAGGGGAATTAGTACCATGAGTAAAGTTCCTTCTCTATGTTATGCCAGACTAAAGTCTTCCTAAATTTCTTTTATTTCAGTGGCAACTATAGAAAAACAACTGACTAAAAAAAAGGGAGGGAAAAGGATAGTAATGTAGACCTGTTTTTAAAAAAAAACCAACATAGCAAAGAAACTTTCAACAAACATAAATGAAAATAATAAAAAACAAACTTAGTTCTGTCTTTTAAAAATATTACCTATATATTTAAATATTGTTTTTCTTCATCTTTCAGTACTTAATGTTTCCATATAGTATGAAAAGATTAGATTTCTATCTTGGTAAGTATATGTGATTTCTAAAGTGAACTCCTGAAAAGTTTCTTACTGAGTGTAAAGTACTTGTTTCAAAGAAGAGTCCTTTCCCTCTCTCCTTTCTTTGTAGATGGTTTGAATTTGATGATTTGGATACAGAATTGGTGCAGACATTTAGACTAAGGATTGTAACGTTGTTATTTTTGTTTATTGCTGTAAGAAATGTTGAATTGTAATACTTAGCTTATTCACTATTAGCCATAAAATAAAGGATCACCTTCAAGCTTTAAGTTGAAAATTGAGAATATTTATGGTATTTCCTCAAACAGGGAAATTGCTTGTGTTTTCCTAGAAAAGTTAATCCTGCATGAAATCAATGATATAGTAAATGGTTAGTATAACAATTAATTAAAGTAGATATCGGTTATAAAAATCTCATTAAGCTGTTCCATGTAGTCGTCATGTATAATTAAGACCCACAGGAAAACATTTGAAACCCTAATGTTCTATTTTATTGTATTTGCAGATTCACATCATAGATTTTGATGATGAAAATAACATTATAAACAAAAATGTTCTCCTTCATCAAGTGGGTGAAATTTGGCACATTAGTACAAGTCCTGCAGATAAAGGTGTACTAGCAACCTGCTACAATAAAAGTAAGTCCTTTTTAAATATGCTCAACTTGTACAAGTGTTTTGATATTTTTGAATGTGTAAAGCTCAAACCTCTGTGTGTAGACACTTCCAGTTGGAATTATCAACACAAACATTTCTAAAAAAATCTGCAACAGTTTTACCTATATCTCATTTGTGTCATTTCCTTAGGTTATCTTGGTTAGAAGTCAACTTCTACATTCTTGTTAAGAAAAGCGTAAAAGAAACCTTTTGCTTGGCTGATGAATGCAAAGCATGGCAGTTGAAATATATTCCTGTTACTTTCATTTTTATTGGTTTATATGTTAGCTTTTGAAAGTGCGAGTAAGTGTCTTTCAAAATATGCTGGTGTCAAGCTTTACTTAAAACTGCAAGTGAAGTTTGTATATAATGTTATTTTTCATATGTGAAATGCAGGTATGTGCCCACTGAGAGCTACAGCTTCTTACTCAAATATTCCCTCAGTAGGACTGCTCCTTGTCTAACCTTACCGTAAGCACACAACTATTGAGATTAAGGAGCTCTGTGCAATTCCTGAGTGAGGCAGGTGTGAAGATTTTCTGTCATGAGGCTTGAAAAATTCACTTACATCACTTGGGGAAGGCGGTGATTTTTCTATCTGACAAGAAATCTGAGGTGTCAATTGAAATAAATGTTATTTCTTCTAGTAAATATTAATCTGTTCTTTCACGGAAAGAACAAGAGTGTAAAATTAAGGAGTGAGTTTCAGGTTTTGTACATCTGCGAACAGTTGTAGAGATGTGTGTTCCTGCTGTTCATTCTGGTTGTATTAGGGAGAGGATGCCAGGATTGCTTAGTTCTCCTAATTCTTTTGGATTGAAATAAAACTGCTAAAATTTGAATTGTTTTCACAAATCTTAGGTGATTTTTTTTAAACCATTGATAGAAGATAAGGTAAGTAGATTTTTCCATTGAAATGATTGTGGGCATTTTGGTTGAGAGCCTTTCCGTGAGATTTCCAATTCTTTTATTTAGTTTATCTGATTTCCTAGTATTCTTCATGCATCTTACTTTAGAATTATCATCCATTAACATTCTGCAAAAAACAAGATCTCATTCTCAAATGGCGATTACTGACTCTAAATAGCAATGTATAGAACTGAAAGCACACAGTGTGGGGTTCTGTAATAAGGAGTCCTGAGTTCAGCAGACAACTTATTTCAAGTAGTAATGCAGCCAAATTAAGCAATCGAAACCTTTACAACACTTAATGTATTGCATTTCTTTGTTGTTTTAAAAAGACTCAGCTCATTTTCTCATTGAACTACAAATCAAATGGGATGATGCTTTCAGGAGCAGCTTAAGTATTGTGTCTGGGCCCAGTGTTTCTGTCAAGACTTGAATGTTGTTGAAACTGGGAGGTTGAAGAAATGTAATGTGTGTCCATTATTAATAGCTGTTTTTTGACGTTGCCTAAAGAAGTGATAAAATGTGGCATTGAAGAGAAGTGGAATTATGTACATTTTCCATTTCCTAGCTCACTGGATGAGCTAATGGAATAGGGTGAAATTACTGGGAAAGATACTGAGTTTTCTTTTACTCTGTCACATTTGCAAAGAGTTATCATAACTGAAATGTGAAAAAATGATGTAATAGCTTCAAATAAAATAACACTTCATCACATCTCTCCTGAGCTTTGATTTTTGTTAAGATTTTTATATAGGAAGTTTGGGGAATATAAATTGCCTTTCTCAAATGCAGTGAAAAAAAATCTTTCCACGGTATCCAGTTATTATCCCCTATTACATTATTGAGACACTGAGACTCGTGTTCATTCTTTTACTAAACACTTGTTAGTTAATGCTACTGCCTGAAAGTCACAGGTGACACCAGCAAGGCTTTATGCATTCTCAATTATGACATTAACTAGAATAATAGTGGTTCCAGTAGCATTGGAAGAATTGTGTCTTTGGATATCTACCAGAAATTCCATTTTCTAGGATATTATGTCTTAATACAAAGAAGAAAATGTAGAACTGTTTCTCCTCCCCTCCTCATGCACACATTTCAAAAATATTGACTTAAGCACATAATTATAAAGAGAGAACTTACTGGACTCAGTTCCTGCCTCAATTTTAGTGGTCTCCCTCCTCACCAATCATGATTATGCCACTTTAAAAATTTATACTGTTATAATTGATATTACAGGAAGATAATTTTATTCTCAAGTGATAGGCTTACTAGTTCTGTATAATCTTGTCCAGCCTCCAGAAAAGATCAGGAATTTCCTGTGCTGGAAGCACAGTACTTGCCTATGCTGCACATTTCTAACTTACTCACCAATATTGTGTGCTAGAAATGTATTAAGACCATCCCAGAGTAACTGACATTGCTAAGAGACAGGATGTATCTCGAGGAGTCACTGAGAAGTAGCTCCTCTTTTTGCAAACCTGTTTGGCAGCTATTTGATGTTGTGAGAATTAGGAGTGCTGTATTTTATCACAGATTCCCTAATTGAAGAGAGAACGTGCATAAATGTGTGAGAGAAGCTAAGTATAAGAGGAGAAAAGAAGGATTATTGTCTAAATATCTTGGGGACAGGGGAAGAAGGCTTTGTAAAATTAATCTCTGAGGTATCCAGAAGAACTCATGCCCTGTTAGTCAGTTTGGTGATATGTTGATGCATCCTTTTTCTCTTCTACTACAGCAAATCAACTGAATTATAACAGGGGTGTGGTGTGGGGGTTGTTTTTTTTTTCCCTCTTAAAGAGAATGAGATTGTTACTGGAAGCTTTAAAGTAGGTAAAAATCAAGGGGAGAGATGAGTTTGGTAATCTTCTAGCTTTAGATGTTAGATTATTAAAGTTTGGTATGAGACAGAATAGGTCTTAAGAAAATGAAAACGTTGGATTCTTGAGAGAACAATGCAGTTTAGAAATGGCTTTTGGGTGATGATATAAATGACAATAAACTAGAGTGCTACAGTTGCATTGTAATTTGTTTAATGCCTAATCTGTGAAAATTTACATGTGCTTATTTGCCTATGATACTTATTAATATCCTAAAATTATGTTCAGCAAAACAGAAATCATATTATTTGCTTTACAGTAGCCCAGAATTAAAGTGGAGGATGCTGCATTTAGTGGAAAATCCCTGTTAGAACAATTCTAGGAACTTTGCTCCTTTCTTCTTTTTTGCTGCCTAGTTGAAGGCAGTTGACTGCTCTCTTTTTTATTAGTTTCATTAAATTAAAATGGGACAAGAGTGGCACTTCTAAAAAGTGAATAAGAAAGGGGACAAAGTAATTAAGGAGATCACAGCATTTCTTAGTAGAAATGCACATTTAAATATCAGAAAAGAAGAATTATGGGGTGGGTTGAGGGTCAAGAGTGTACCCTCCAAATAATGATATGAACCAATGAGAATAATGGTACTCTAAATATAATAATAAGTTTAAAAATGAAGATAAATTAGTCTCAAGAAGTTGCTAACTAACCAAGCACTCCCTTCAACTGCTACGGGGAAAATCATTTCACATGTGTATTTCTACTCCAAGTTTGAAACAAGCTTGCTTCATTATTCAGAAGAGCATCCTAGCCTACTCTAGGATAATTTATTCATTGTGAAAAAGTGAAATGCCAAAACCCTGTAAATCACACTAAAGGGGAGTCACTTGGGAACTAGAACAGTGGAGAACTGACAAAGTGACTCCACTGGAAAATTACCTGTATGCAGTCTCAATATTGCTCAAGTTTCAGGCTGTAGGAAGGGAATTCAGAAAGCCATTTCATGGACTTTTAATCGTGTTCTGAGGCAACAAGAAATACCAACAGTCAATGAGCTAGGGTGTATCTAATAATTTCTGTATGTAAAGTAAATGATGGAAGCCTCAGCTCTAGAAATGGCCAGAAAAAATTGGATCCCAGCATTGGTATGATGATTAATATGTTGTTGGATAATACTTAGAAATATGTTGATGATGCCCTTTTTGTCATTCCAGCTTATCATGCACTGTTACGAGGTGTTTGAAAAATTTCCAAGTTAGGTGGATGTGCAGTGGTAGGTGCAGGTTGAATGTGGGTTTAGGGGCTGGAGGAGTCATGCCTTGCATTTGCTTTGTTTCATACAGAACTTCTTTTTAATCTGTTGCCTTGTTTATACATCCCTCCCTGTCTCTCACCTGCTGTTTTAGAATACTGTTTAAATGGAGGCAGACTGTTTCCTGTGGACTTGTAAAGTAAACTTCAGGTACATCATTAAAGGAATGGGAAATTCAGGAGGATGTTTATGTAAGCTATTTAAAGAGTTCTGCAGCCATTTGCCTGTTTGCCAGCAATGGATGACATCTTTCTGAGTGACCCTTGGATCTGGTCTCTGTGGACCAGAATACTGAGTAAAGAGGTGAAATGGATGATTATGGTGATGAATTTGGTGAAAGGTGTCATTCTAAAGTAAATATTTATAAATATAATTATAGTTTATACCACATTATTTGCAAAACCTGAATATATTGTTTCATTATATCCTATAAGCTAGAATTAACCCTCAGATTTATGCATTGCTCTGAGATACAGATGAATCTATTTAGCCTGTCAGCAAAGAAATAGTGGTTTGTTTGGATTTTTACACTGTGTAATGGCCAGCTGCTTGGGTAGGTACTGTATTCTGTTAGATGTTCTACAGATACTTAGAGATGGTGAAATTGTTTGAGAAGTCAAGGATTAAGGCAGACTGCTGGTGGGTTTGCATGACATGACTGGTACGTAATGGGGAGGAAGTAGAAAAATGATCCAGACCAAAAAGTCTACATAGGTGGGAGATAGTCTGCTGAACCTCCAGTTGGGTCCAGGTAGTGGTCTCCACTGCTGCAAAGGTGAATTTTCAGGATGTGATTGTATGAAACTACCCTGGGTGCAGGGGAAAGATAGGCTTGGAGGGGCAAAAGTAAAGGACCATGTCTCACAACATAATTATAGTCAATTGCACTGTTGCCTGTCGCAGTTCTAATAGGGGAAATGCTTGCTGAAAGACAAAGTAGGAAATTCAGGCAGTGGTAGAGTTGGAGAAATAAGGAGATCTTGAGGAAGGAGATCCGCAGAACAGCTCAGGGATATGTGAAAACACAAGAAGGTATGAGATGGTAAAATAGCTTTTGGGGCGATGCTGGTGAAATGTTAGACATAAGATACTGCCCTTAGGTGTTAGCAGGCATTTTGAGTCTGTCAATACAAAAATCTATTGTTGTGTTTAAATGCCTGCATGTTCTGGGTTTTGATTAGCATTTTTGGTTTTGCATTTTGTTTCTTCTCTATCTGGAAACTTCTGCTATTTTCCTGAGACCTTGTTTTTCTTCCTTTACATGGCACTTGCTGAAAGGATCAATGAAATAATTTGCAAAGTCTTATGTTGTTGGATCTAACTTCTAGTTTTGATGTTGCTGTAAGATGAACAGTGGTCTAGAGATTTCAGCTTCTCTTTTAGCTGTTTTAAACTAAACAGAATAATTATGCTGATTGTTTATGCAATTGTGAATTGGGTTGCAAGGGTATTTTCATGACCACAAGAGTATGTCACAATATAGATGATAAAAATAACAGCATTCAAGTCTGATGTTTGGAATGATTTACTCTAATGATGTCAGGTAGTGTGGAAGCAGACGTGGAAAGTGTGTGTGTGAGCTGTATCAATACTGAAAACAATTTAAGAAGAAAACCCTTAACTTCTGTTTTTTGAGGGATGAAACCTGCTGTCTGTGAAAGTCTTAATGTTCAATAATCAGGTTTTGCTATCAGTCAGCTGACTGCATGTTTGTTGGGGCTTTGTTTGGATGATTGTTTTTTTACAGCCATCTTGTTATAATGACAATTTTTGCTGGTTACCTGTAGAGTAAAATAAATACTTTCAGGATATTAGACTATTTTTTATGGTTATATATGTATTCTAATAACTTGTAACAGAGCCATGGCATTGACCTAGGGACTGACTTGCAGTAGGGCCTACTGTTAAACTGTGAGGGTACTCCCTGAGCAGTTTTGGTGTGGGCCAAGTTACAGTGTACTTTCAGACAATGATTCCCAAACATAGTCCAAGAAATTCATGAGTAGTTGGAGTGTAGCCTCCTTCTTTTAACTTAACCTGCAAAAAAATTCAGCTTGGTTGTGCTTTCTGGCCTCAGGGCTGGAGACCTATACCTGACATTATCTTAAGTTTCCAAAAATTAAATACCTGTCATGATTCTCCATTGCAGACTTTTTGCTTTGGAGAATGTAAAAATGCAAGTACTTCAGAAATTAGATGAAAGACATGATAAAGATGTATATGAAATAAATTACGGCATGAAGATGTGGTCAAGAATTTCTGTTCTGCTGATTTCAATAATATGGTGGTTCTGTTGTGTGGCTTATTCCACAAAATTAGGAGTAATCAATTTTGAGATAATTTCAGCCTTCTAGAGAAGAGGATATTTTCAAACTGTTGTCCTTTTTTGTTTAGCATTTTTACAGTGTCTGGTGCTATGAGGTGGTTTTGTTGTGATAAGGATTAGCAGGTGTTGTGTAGGTTCATCTTAAAGAATCTTGATGAATAAAAGCGAAAGCTTCATGCTGCTCAATTTGAAGAGAATGTTTAATTACTGGGTATTAGATGCACACATTTATTAAGGCAAAATTAAGTTTTTAGCAATGATAATTGTCTTTGTACTAGTTCTTTCTTCTGAAGAAGGTGCTTTTTTTCTATTTGCTTTCAGATACCAAATTCTGAATCGTATCATGAACTGGAGTTGTTTGCCAGCTTGGTGATTTCTGAGTTCATAGAAATAATTTCTGATTTCTGAGTTCATTATCAGGCTGTGAAAAAATCACTTCTCTTTTATTCTCAGTGCCCTTTGTAAGGATGCCAATGTTTTGCTGACTTCATCTGCTGCTGCACATAAGGCTCAGAAAACTATCAGTCTTGATATAAAGAGCATCATGTTAGGGTGGCTTGAACTGTTTTTCTCTACATGCATTAACTAACTCTTGTAAACAGAACAGCTCTTATTTTAAGTCCTTCTATTCTCATCTTTTGCATGAAATTACATACAAGTATCAGGTCTGCAAGTTGACACTGTTACACTAATAATGCTGTTTCAGGACCTCACAGTGGAATGCCTCCTCTGGTTTTATCTTTAGCCTTTCAGAAAAATTTTTGTTTTAAATCCATAAGATAAAGCTACATGAATTCTTTTCACTAGGAAGAGGTAAAACTAAATTTAAAAGCAGAATCTTTATCTAATCTAAATTTAAAAGCATAATTAGTTTCTATGTTGCTGTTATCTTTTGTATTTGTGCTTGCCCCTGCTTCTCCTAAGAATTCAAATTCTTATTCAAATCTGTGGAAACACATTTATTGTCCCAGTTCAAATGTATTTTTAAACTCCTACAAAAATAGATTCTGCACTTCTGTTTCATGTAGGGACATAAAAAGCCACCAGAGGGCAAAAAGAAGTGTGACTGGACAAAGCAGTTACCTGCAAATTCCCACATGCAGGCAGGCGTGTGTGCGCACATATCCTGGTTTTCACTTGGATTTTTTCAGACGAGATAGGTGCCCTGATGCAGTGGTTATGAAGACTTCGTACAAATAGCTTGCATTTGTAGATCCAGAGCATACAAACACGAAACTGTTGTTTAATTTTGTTGAAAGTAGTTTGCCTTTAAATCCACTATTTCAGAACAATAAATCTGCTATGAGTTATGGCTGGTGCATTGCACTTACACACAGTGAACTCGTGTATTATAAAAACTTTCTGCAGAGAAAATTCATCATTAAGGATACTGGGAATAATGCTGCTGGTGATGCTTCATCTGCTTAGTATTGAAGACAGCAGGTGACACTTTTGCTTTACTATAATGAAAGCACTCTGTGTAGGGAAATCATTGTTACAGCCATGGGATATGCTACAGTCATTAAAATGGGCACAGAAGTGGAATGCATCTTTAAATATTCCCTCTTCTCAACAGTAGTAGTGGGATATACAGAAGAAGATTTATTCCCATAGTTTGAAAGAAGAAATAAATGTCCTTGGTGTTCTCCTAATGTTCTTTTGGTTCCCCCCCCCCCAGGAATTCTAGCTGTTGCATGTAATTTGAGTGTTCCTTTACTAGTAACTTGCAGTAAGGTTTTAAGTGAAATGGTTGACTCTGTGATCCATTTGATTAAAAAAATGCTACATAAGTGATGAACAGCTTGAGAAATTGTTCCATGTTAATTCTGTTCAAATTTGAAGGCCTCTATGCATAGATATATATTGAGTTCTGTCCAAATGAGAGGTAATGTAGCTGTCATATCATAGTCTGTGCTATAATCTTACTTGTATGTAAGACTGCTGCAAGAGTTAAGCTCAGCAATGTCTCAGCCAGTGTGTAAGAGCGCATGCATAGTGAAAAGTGTAAGAACTGGGGGCCATGGACCATGCATAATATCATTAACTTGAAGCACAGATCCTTGTTATCCCTTGATTTAGGATTTCATCTTTATTTGACAGCGATTATCAGAATAATTGCAACATTTTTGGTATGAAGCAAAAAAGAATGAATGTCAGAAGAGGGAGGAGAGAAAATGACAAATTCAAGTGTTACAGAATGGTCATGATATTGAAAAGAGTGCTTTAAATGCAGAAAGTGGAAATGCTTCTGAATTAGTGCTGTCACTGAAGGATAATCTCTTGAATTATCAGACTGCTCTCTCTTTCACTCTTAAGTTTCATTCTCTTCCTTTTTTTTAGCTTAGAACAAAAGAAGTGTTTTTATGTCTCTAAGTCAAAATAGTTTTTTAACTCTATTTTCAAATATTGATCTGAACTAATATAAATGACTGCAAGAGGATGTGTTCTTTTGCCATCTCCAGTCAATGCTATTGTTGTGGTAAGTAACATTTTGCAGAAACACATGAATTCTTATACTTTGTGTTTAGGCATTCTTGTCCAATGAGTTTGTTACATAAGTGAAAGTTAAAGGCTTGCTTTTCTCTGTATTAGCCTAGTTTTGCATTAGACTTCTGAGTTATTCCCAAATAATGCAAGTGAAGCCAATTATACTGTGCAAGTTCCTTCCAGTAAATGTTAAGACATTTTGCAACCTCATTTTTTTTTGCATTCCATATTTTGTGACCTTCTTTCTACCATGAAAAGATAGCCTGCTTTCATTTTCCATTATCCCATCCTTCTTGGAAACCTGGAGAGGCCGAGTGAGTGTTTCTTCTTGCTTCATACCCTTAAGAGAATGATAAAGATTTTTTTCTAATTTCTTGTTGTTTTTTTTTTTTTCCCACTCTTGCTGACTTATCAACAGCACAATTCAAGTACTAGCAATATCTTAAATAATTTAAAAATATATATTTTTTTTATAAAATAGCAAATTTTGAGTCATTGTAGTTATCTGATTACATCAGTTCCGTAGCATATTCTATTATCTTCATGTCCTACTATGAAACCATGTTAAAATGTTTGAGGACTATTTTAATTTGAGATTTTCCCCCTGATTCTGGGTGATAGTTCGCAACTGTAATTGTCTTGTTTGAGGGGTTTTTTTGATTTTGTGTGGTCAAACAAGCATCAGTGTTTCTCACCATTAGATGCAAAACTTAGGACATTTCTGCTACTGCAGCAATTTGAGTGACAGAGCTACAGGAAGTATGACTATTTGAGGTTAGTATTTCTGTCTCTTTTGATATTGTGAAGACTACTTTGCAGCTCAGCACAGTTTTATGATATCCAGTGGGGCTGCACGTGCCATCTAGTAGACCAACAGCACTTCTCCACTGTTCCTTATGCTCAAATTACTGTCACCAAGACTTTCAGAACCCTTTCTGCAGAGCATTGTTGATCTTCGAGGTTCCTGTTGGTCTGTTTCTCCAGCCTGTTTCTGTCCCGCTGATGTTCCCTGAGGTCATTAATGAAGGTGAACTGTCCTGGCCACACTGCCAGCCCCTGAGACACACCAGATGACTTTTATGCTCCTGATCACAACCCCTTGAGAATGGCAGTTCAACCAGTTTTGAACCCAACCCTCCTGTTCTTCAGTTTGTCTGTGAGGATGTTATCGATCAAAGGCTTGTTAAAGGTAAATAACATCAACTGCTCTCTCCATTTTTACCAGGCCTCTTTTTAATTTATTTTTTACTGCAGAATGCAGTCATGTTTGTCAGACGTGATGTTTCCTTCACAAATCTGTACTGAGTAATCCCAGTCATCTTATGTTTAGAAATGTTTTTCAATTCTCTTAATCTGTCACCTTCCTGGGGACTAAAGGGAGACTGGCTAGTGTAGAGATCCTTCTTGCCCATCTTAGATATAGGAATGCCATTTACTTTTTCAAAGTCCTCAGGAACCTCTCTCCAGCACCATGACCTTTCAGAGTTAATTGAAACTGGCCTCATAAATACATTGGCCATTCCTCAGTTCTTGTGGATGCATTACTAGGATCCAATTTCTTTAAATATTCATTGACTTGACTTTCCAACTGGTCTTGGCAGCCTGGGATCCCTCAATCCTGAGGAAAGCAAAGACCCCTCCACTAGAAACTAAGCTGATTAAAGTCCTGATTATAGTCCAGGACTATAAATATGAAACTCTGTCCCATTGTCAGAAGATTGTGTTATCCTTTGTTTCATCCTTCTCCTTTCTAGCAGACACCAACTGCCTGTTGCCACTTCGGTCTGCCTCCTAATCCTAAACCATAATCTTTCATTTGAGCTGGGAGCTTCATGTGCTCTAGTTGCTGATGTTCATAAAGGGTGATTCTCCCTTCTCACCTTCCGGATCTATCCCTCCTAGAGATCCATACCTCTAATCCCAGCGAGATTATACAAACCAGTAAGATTCTGCATGTGAAATAAACATAAGGTGTACTTGGTCAGTACTAGCAAAGGAATTGTATCCCATTCCTGAGCTGAGGATTTGACAACCAAGGTATTTCTGGGGTTTTTTTTTCTATTTGTTTGTTTTCATAATTACTCTTCTTAGATTATAAGCCTTTTTGGAAAGAACTATATATCTTTCTCCACTTGAGTTCAATAAAAACAATGTGGTGGGGTTTTTCTCCTGTGAGTGTTTCTGAGGTGTAAACAATGAAAACTGCATAGTTATTAGGAGCCAAGTAACAACATGATGTGTTGTTTGAATGCCCTAAGCTGAGAAAACTACTATCATAGGGCAATATTCAGTATTTTTCTTTTTCTAGACTTTTTGGATGTGCTAGCTGTTGATACTTTGAACAAAGAAAAATCCCAAATCCAACTTATTTTTCTTGTATTAGTAAAAATACCTTTCCTATTGTAGCATTTGTAACTGGTATAATGAACAGAAAACTGAATGTATCTCAAAGTAGTGTATATAACTGGTAGTTGTTTATAATTATTTTCTTCCGTTAATTACTTTTGCTTGATGTGTGAGCACCTCTGGAAGCTAGCTACCCAAATTGTCCAGTTAATGTAAAGATACAAGCAGATTATGATTCTGAGATCTAAGCTTTGAATCCCAAATTATTGCTGGAGGAAATTTGAGTGTGTTGGTTGTCGCCACACATCTGGGCTTCTATTGAGGGGAAGTACCAAGTGGAGACAATGGAAGGCTGGTGTGCAGCTAGTGACCCTACCTTTTCCGACTGAGCTAGTGGTTAGAACTTGGATCATCAAGCTTGAGGCAGCCACATAAACTGCTCATGTTGATGGAGTGGCATTTGTCCTGCTTGAGGTAGAGTTACTACAAAAGTTATATTTGTCTTTGGAACTCCTGTGGAGTAGAATGGGAATGCTTGAGGTTATTTAGATATACTCTTGAATATCTAACTGTCTGTTAAGGTGCCTCATTCAATGGGGGGAATAAGCGGTCTGCAGTTCCCATCAGCTTGTTAAGGAGTACAGTTTTTAATACTTCATGAAATATTAAGTGGAAACTTAAGTGCATTGATTTCATTTCACCTGATTTCTCCGACAGCTGCTATGGTTTTGTTGGTGATGAAAGTGAGTTACCTCCATGAGACAACTGTTGTATGTGTGAAAGTAGCAATGTAGACAATGCTGTTCAGCTTAACTCGCTTTTGTGATGATGGACGACAACATGTAAATATCCCTTATTAAGTTTTATTGGTGTACTGTGCAACTTTCCTCAGCACAGATTTAAATCTCACAAGTTATTTTTATATGGCTAGCCAATACCTTTTTGCTTGTGTGGCTCTCCCTGTTGTTGCAGCTTTTACATTTTTGCAGCCAAGTTCTGCCTGAAGAGCAGAGTTCAGCTCACCAGTATAGCGATGGTTGCAGTTTTTTGCTTGGGCTGTCCCTATATGGCAGAGTTCCAGAACTGCAATCAGTGAATTTTGACCTCCCTCAAACAGATGTATATCATCAAAAAAGGTCTGTGCCGACACTGTCTCAAATCACCTTGGGATAGCATAAGAAGCATCAGACTATTAAAAAAGTGTAATTTATGCCTTTTCCAATTTGACTGCCTGCTTTCTGCACACTATCTCCTGGTCTTCCATAGAAAATGATGGCTTTACCTGTCTCTCCATGTCATACCCCACACCTTTGCACACTCTTAGATCATTCTATCTGCGTTTTAAAACCTTCTTGGACATCTGTATATACAAGGCAAACATATACTATTATTAGGATAAATAGTGAACTGGTGTGTTTCCATGTTTTGTGGGGTTTGGTTGTTTGGTTGGTGTTGGTTGGCTTTTTGTTGTTGGTTTGGTTGGGGTTTTTTTGTTCTATTTTGGGTTTTTCTGAAAATCAGTGTTTGGGTTTTGGTAGCTGAAAAGTGCATTTAAGTAATGGTAAGAAAAATTAAACTGCCTGTAGTTCTTTATTCCTACACATATCTCACACTCTGTATTTCAGAAAAAATGTAAAATCAAAGGTTACACAGGCTTTTAAGACAAAAGAGGAAGTTACTAACCCAGAAAACAAATGGTTTGTTTCCCCCCTCTTCAGTTCATTTTTTTTTATTAATTGATTAAAAAGGCTGAAAGGCATATTCTTTTTTAAAACAATAAAATTATGCATATCTGAGTATTTCTGTTTTTATTTCTTAATTCTATTAAGCTGAAGAAGGATGTTTACATTGATTGATAAGGACGAGTGCTAACTGTTTGTCAGTGGAAGGGAGGAGGGTTTTGAGCTCTAGCTGCTTGTTCCTGTCATACCGAGAGCACTAATGGGCACCAGCTGGGCTGTAGCTATAGCAGCTTCAGCACTTCAGCCTTGCACAGCACGAGCTGCTGTGGCAATGCTGCAGAAGGGCCTCCTGTGCAGATTTGGGAAGTACACACTTCAGTTGTTGTTCCCTGGGCAACAGAATAACTGCAGACATCTGGCTTTGCACCACCTGAGCTGATCAAAGAGCAAACCCTGTCAGGCACTGATACTTCAGCTCCTCCAGCTTCAGTGTGAATGTCTGCAGGCAGTGATGTAGGAAGCATTGTCATTCAGGTTTCAAGGTTAAACACAGGGGAATGAAGTAGAATGACAGCAAAAAGTAATATTAAAACATTGTTCCTGTAGGTAGTACAGATGATCAGGAATTAACTTTAAAATACTAAACTACTGGTGTACATATAAAATGTATTTTGGAATTATTCAAAAAGAGACTGGGAGGCTAGCAATAATTGGTTTGAATTTTGGGAGAAGGAAGAACAATCAAGGGTGATATATCATTTGTTTCATTAAGAAAGACCATAAAGAATGACTAAACACAAAGATTAAAGTGGTATGTAAAATGATATGACTATTGAGGACCTATATCTGGTCTGCTGGAAGCTTCTGACAGGTCAGGACTGCATCAGCATGGTGGTTTTATTCAGTAAGTGATGCCAGAAGCACGAAAGTGGATGACTGAACAATAGTGAACTAACTGTAATGTTGTCCAGTGTGGACCTGTATAATTGGGATTAAGATCCACTTGAATATGTTGGTTAAGAGTGGAGGGGTGGGAGAGGCAGGTGGTATCATTTTGTAAATGTCTGTTTAACTCTTGTACTCCTTTTATATTAAGTAATATCTACTAAACACTTTGCTTAAGAGAGGTGCTACCTTGTTAAAATATTGTTTTAAACTTCATTGTGAAATAATAAAGATTGTTTTTAATTACTACTCTTAAAATAAGTTTCTCCTTTATTTTTTTCTAATATCTATTTATTTCAAAAGGTAGTAGTTTCCCTTTTGGAGAAGCAGCTCCAGTGAGTGAACATGGGTGAGTGATAATACTGAGTTTTAGCAAGTCCTAGATGTGCATCATTCCACACCTGGAGGAGGAAGGTGAACAGAATTGGTGTGTTTCTGAATGTACTCAGTCCTCGTTTGCTGAAACTGCAGAATATTGATTAGTATCCACACTTGCATGGAGGGTTTCATTTTTATATTCCATATATTCTTTGGATTTTTTGTATTTCATATTTGTTTTAGTAGTATTTGATGAAAGTCTCTCTAAAGTAGTTTCAGGTGGGGGTTTTTTGCCCTTTGTTTTATTGGGGATTTCTTTGGTTCACCTTGGGGATTATTTTGGATTTTTTTTTTTTTGTTAAAACTCAAACCACTAAATTTTGAAGTAGAATAGTTTCTTTCTCTAGCTATCTTACAAAAAAACATATTTGAGGAGTGAGAATTTCAGTAAAGGGATTCAATGTGAGAAAATAATTGAATTATTGGGTTGTTTTCATTTGTAAAATCACAGGTCTAACAAAGCAAGTATGACATTTTGTTTTTAATAATATAAAACTAAATAGAGGTCTGAGTCCTTTATTCTCTGTGGTGACAAATTAGACTGTGTATTTCTGGTTTGCCTATTCTGATTTACTGCATCAGTAGTCCAGGTATCAAATAGTTTCTTAGTATGTTTACTGAGATTGCATGTTAAGTGCTTTTTAAAGCTGTTATTTATTAAAAGAATAAATTAAGACTGTATAAACAAATTTTATGATATCTGATGTTCAATTGCATTCTTTGTAGTTTTGTAGTCTGCAGCATTTTCTGAAGGAATCTATAATAGTTTTGAATTACTTAAAATTTTAGGTTCTTCTGTCAAAGGCTGGAAATATGACAAAGCTCACTTCTTCCATTCTGCAAATGTTCAACTGTAGGAATTTCTGATGCAAAATCAAGAGCAGTGTGAAGTGCCCAAGCCATCCCTTCTAGCATAAAAACTAGCAGTTCATAAAAAATTGTAATTTTCTACAACAGCTGGAATGACTTTCAGTGTCCTGAACAACTGTATTGCATCTGAAATCAGCAGTATTCTTAGATATACTGATTTTTCTTTTTGCATCCAGTCCAGAAATGATGGTGTAGTTTCTAAGGATTGTCTGCTGGCTACTGTGTTCCAGCAGCAGCAGTGCAGTGAATTGATTTGTTGTGCATGAGGAAACTCCATCAAGGAGTAATAGGTACTTGCATTAACCTTACAGTTGTTTCTTTTTGAACTCTGGTTGGTAGCTTCCTGTTATTTTTAAATTTCAGACAAAGATTTTTTTCCCCCAGGCTTATTTCTTTCTCTTAATTTAAGTTGGAGCAGTTCTCCAAGGGGAACAGTGTTTCAAGGAAGATTAGCAGGATGTCCCACCAATCTACAGCTTTTACTTGTTTTTCTGTGTTGGAACCAGCTGGTAGTAGAAAGCTAAAAATGGTCATGTAAATAGTCCTCATTGAGAAGTCCTTTTGAGTGCTAAAGGGAAAGTTGGTATTGATTGACCATGTTGTGACCCTTTGCAAATTGTACACTCTGCATGAAGAGGGTTTTCTCACTTGCTCAACTTGTAAATTAGGCACCAAAGATAACCTCATGTTCTATAGCCATAATTATCTCTCAGGCTTTGGTTGACTTCAACAAAGTTTGAACTCACCAGAGTTTATTTCCTACATTTGATTATTGTACTGTTATTGCTACCAGTTTCATGTGCAGTTGCTTCCTAATTCAGTGCTGTCAAAGTATGGGATTACTTGTTTAGATTCTGTTTTGCTTGTTTGTAAGCCTGGATTGTTTCAACAGAACTAGGCAGATGAAACTATGTGCAGTCACTCTAACAGATACTATCCTCTGCCTAGGAGATAATATTGGTGGACTTGGGGAAATGGTGCTTAACAGAGGGTTGTTGCAGTTGGAACAAGTGCATTTAGCTCCATCCTTATCTATACCTAGCAAAAGACATACTGAAGATGTATAATGAACTAGATAAGAGATGAGGAGGAACAAGTATTTCCCCCTCTTGAATGAGGAAGAACAAATATGACAAAGATTCAAGAGTTCATTGTCTCATTTCTGATTCATTTTATGTGAACAATGCATGAGGAATACAGTGGGACATCCTTCTTCAAACCTTTGACTTACTCTGTGAAAGTTCAGTAGTGCTTAGTAAACCCTGTAACATTTTTTTTAATACACTCAGTGATAAAACTTCAACACAACCTTATCTATTCTCTTCTGCATTGGTGCCGTGACAGGGATACAAAAATGGTTTCTAATGATATAAAGAGTTTGAAGGAAGGCATAGAATCATGACATAGACACACTGTGTTTAGCTTGTTTTTCTTTCTTTTACAGAATAACTGGCATTGCAATTTAAATATTAGTTTCATACTTGTCTTTTAACATTTTAAAGAGATAATATGAGAACTGGCAGATAAAAACATTGTCATTTTGTATGCATATGTGCAGTAATGTGATGTGAAGTTAGTAAAAGAAGGGAAAACCTGGAGTTTCTCTTTGCCTGTAGGCATTCTAGATAAGCAATGGCGCTACAGAGGTGGTAGTGAAATTATCTTGTAACACTGGATTATTAAATTTTCATGTGATCACTTGTGAAATAAAGCTATATGGGTAATGCCACAAATACTGTATACTGTTAGTGAGTTTTTCATGTGGCCATGGGAAGCTTGTTGTGGGATTTTGATTTCTATGTACTGAGAGTTCCTGTTTGTGTTTATGGATTTCTGCCATTTTGTAGCTAGTGGGTATTTGATTAAGAGGAACTGTGACCCAGGAAAAGCTCCACTTCAACTATCAGAAGAGTGGCACTTTCACTCAGCATTTAGATTTGCCCTCTCTTTTACAAGGATATCTCTTATGGTATCTTTTAAAAGAAAATGGTATCTTTTAAAATGTTCTTTATAAAAAAGTAAATTAAGTCTTTCATACAGCCAGCCATATCTCACATTACTTCTCTGGGTGGCTGTGAAAATTCCATTTTGGTTTCACACGTCTGGGAATTAAGAAAGTGTCAGAACTGTCCCTGGAGAAGTTAGTAGTGTTCTAAAGTCTTTGTTCTACAGATTTCAGCCATATATCTAATTCCAGAATTTCTCCAAAGTTTAAAATTAGAATATTTGCAATGCTCATTTAGCTTCTCAAGATGGATGGACATTCAGCAGCTGGAAAGTGGTCTGTCACTTTCCCTGAGCATCATCAAACCCAGCTGCAGAGGACAATGTCCATGCTGAGTGTCAAAGTTTTGTGCTTGTTGGCTTTTAGTGTTATCCCTTTCTGATGTGCAATTTAATTTATCCCTCACTACTAGTTCCAGTGAAGTAAGCCAGGCATGGAACTGCACCAAATTCTGCATATGAAATTCTGCACCAACCTACCTCGGTTTTCAAACCACCAGAGTGTTATCGGAGCCTGGATCATGTCAAGTTCCTGGGGGATTTTTCTCTCTGTATACATATACACTTATGCTTTGGCCTCCCTCAATATTCAAAATAATGTTTGTTTAGTTGTTTTAGGGTTTTCAGTCTGGACATCTGATTGTGCAAGGAGCTAATATTCTGGTTTTAAGAAGGTAAACTGTAATTTCAAGGCTATCTTTAAGATTGTGGTGCTGTGGTAAGAGGAAAGATGTCTTGAGAATGTGTTTCGCCCCACCTCCCTCCATCAAAAACCTTTGCTGTACAAAGAAATAATACTTGGAATTTCAATCTTTTATGTAAATTTGATATTGCTCTTCAGTCTTTGGTTTTCAGTCTTCCCTCAACTGATGTGGCCTATATGGAAGTAATTTATTGTTTGTTAAGGATGAGAATTCATATTATATGGTGCCTGTTTAACTACTCATTTCTCTTGCTTAAGACAAGGAGAGCTTAGTACTGCAGAGTTTATTATAGGGATTTGTTTCCTTTTCCTTTCTGGTATTCAGAAGAAAGCTAAATTTGTCGATTGTATGTTTGCAGGTTTGTTGCTTTATGGGTGTGCATATATGACCCATTATCACTGCTTCTTGAACAGATGCAGGGCATAGAAATGTTAATGCTATGCTTGCTTCATGTTCAACCACAGTTTGACATCATTTTGGGACTACCTAGCCATCTACTAGCAAGAAAAGTTAAAACCATAAGAGTGTGGTCTGCTGTAACTTTTCAGAAAAAAATATAGTGTGGGAGGTGATTATGCAAATTTTACAGGCAACTTCACAATTATCAGAGAAGTCTTAAGAGAAGTGGAATAACAGCAGATTTTTGTAAATGAAATGAGAAGTCTGTATTGAAACTGAACCATGATAATGAAACATCAATCTTGGATATTGCTGTGCATGTCACACATGAAAGTGGAAAGAACCTCTTTGTTTTCTGTATTCAGACACCTGCTATAGAAGATGGCCTTCATAATCTCATTATACCTACATGTGTTCTAGTAGGAGTAATTTTAAATTTATCAAAAGTGAACAATACTTAAAATCAGTCTCAATCCTTTTCAGAATCTGGCTGCATAAAAGTTTCTATTTGTTAGCTAGCTTGTAAAAAACAACAAAAAACTCCCTCCCCCCAAAAAAGTGAAAAACCCCTCCAAACCAAACAAACCCAAACCACACCCTTCCATCCCAAAATGACTTCAGAAGTGATAGTTGAGTCTTCATTTTTAATTATGTCCTAGATTGTACTGTAAAATCTAAGAATTTATCTTGCCACTGATGACTAGTTGAAGCCTCTTAGGTTAAATTTCAACTGAAAAGAAAAAAGTAATATTTATTAAGTAATTCTTGGAGAAGATAGGGCCTATCAGTACGTTGAAAAGTGTTTTGTGCAGGCTACTTTTGTTTTTTTAAAATCTGTTTCCTGAATATTAAGTTTCTTTGTGACATTTTAAAGTTCTCTTAAGTTTTGTAGTATTGTGCTGGAGAGGAAAGATGGCTTGATGATCATGTAGTTTGTTTTCCATTATTTGCTTTTGTGGTTCTCTGCCGTGATCTTGATAATAGTGGAAAAGCTAATGCTTTATATGTGTGGTACCGACCTTTTAGTAGTTATATTCTACAGGAAGCTGTTCATTCCTGTTCTGTCACATTGAAGTGAAACATTAAATAACTCTCCCCTTCTTTAGCTATATTGCACTTTAAGTTATTTATTACTTGCATGGTGTACAAAGTGCACTGTGTGTGGGTTTGCCCTTTGCTAAGGAAAGGTAGCCATCCACTGCTGCTTTCTTCTCTCCTCAGTGGCACGTGGATCTAGAGTAAACAGTTTGCCTGAAATGATTCAGAAATAGCCATTTAGTTAACATGCTCTACAATTAGCAAAAGTTCAATTGAGTGTTCATAAATAAGGGATTTTCTATCATCTTTAGATGTATGGTCTCTTTTTACTGTATTCAGCTTGTATATCCAAATTACCATAGAACAGCTATGTGCATCATACATATAATTTATGATCAGCACAATCTATCAAATACCTAGTGATTATGTGTTCTGAATTCATATCCTCCTCCTATCCCTGTTACCTGTCACAGAAATGGCCTTTTTTTCCCTACAGATTTGACCTGAACTGTCTTTTTTTTTTTTTTTTTCTTTTGTTTAATATAACTGCATTTTAAACACCTGCATTCTGGTATTCAGGACTTACTATGTATCAGTTACCTTTTGTCCTATTCTGTGTTGTTTGGGTGCCTCTTTTTCCATTTAGAATATCCAGATTGGTGACCTTTATAAGACATGTTTTTTTTCCTCTGTTAGTACCATTTTAGCCTGAGAAGGCCTTTTCAGTGCCCTTCCTTCCTCTTGAAAACACTCTCATTACAGTTGCTGCCATTCTCCTTTCCACTGATGAAGTCGGTCACGTTTGCTCACAGCTCAGTAATCAGGCATTCTTGACTAAAATCAGTGAAAATGTACTTGTAGATAGAGGCCTCTAAAATGCCCTCAGAACAGAAAATGTATCATTCCTTGCTGCTTATCCTCTGGGCTTTTGATTTAGCGCAGCCTGCAGCCACTCCCCCTGCTTTTGCTTACCACGGCTGTGGCTTGTTCCTTTATTCCTGCTGGAGTGGATCACACTGACCCGTTCATCTTCGGTGAGCTCTGGACCAGTGGCTGGAGCAGTGTGAACATATGCGCTGCTGCTCTGGTCTCCTCCCATTCTACACTGCTGCAGACTGCTCTATTGGGTGATGAGCAATGCCATATGTGCACAGGCCAATATGGTATTTTCTCCTCAATATACAGTTGCCTTGTTCTTCATGCTCTTTAATACTTTGCTATATGCATGTAAGTTCAGTTTTTCTTTTGGAAGCTGTTTTTATTTGCTGGGGTTAGAGGCATGTACTTACATGGGAAACCTAATTTTGCAATAAACAGTTACTTCTAGTAAAGGATATGAGATAACGCTCTGGATTAACTGAAGATAGCTGTTAAAAGAAAAGTGTTTAAATAATGTCTGTATTTTTACTGTTAAGGAGCCAAGCAGTGTAACTTGTGGCTCATTTTCATTAACATCAGTATGGGGAATGAAACTTGGAAAACATGCATCCCAAAGAGTTTTCATGAGCACCTAATTTTGCTTTTGTTCAGGGAGACACACATTAAATACATGCTAATTATGAGTTTTGCAGCAACTTGACTGCTAACTTGAGGTCTGTGTCTGTAGCCACATTCTGCATGCTTTGAATTCATCTTGGTATAATATTTTTAAATATTTCAAACAGCAGATGTGCATTGCTTATAGATTTGTGTAAATGTTGGTGCAGTGTGTACAAAATACGTCTCCCATACAATGATCTGTTGACATTATTCTCTGTTGCTTAGCTTCAGACACTAAAGTCATGACATGTGCTGCTGTTTGGAGGATGCCGAAGGAATTGGAATCAGGCAGTCATGAATCCCCTGATGATTCATCAAGCAACACTCAAACCCTGGAGCTACTCTGTCACCTTGACAACACAGCCCATGGCAATATGGCCTGGTAGGATTCTGCATATTTTATACTCCTAGAAAAAGCCTGAAGGATAGACCCATGCTGTTAGTTGTGTGCAGATTTATATTGTAGAAGCTATGCTGTGCACTTTAAAAGTATTGCATCTTAAAAAAAAAAAAAGTATAAATGGAATTTTTATTCCCAGATGTTTCATAGATTAAAAACATTTATTACAGTCCTGCAAACACATATGGAGTAACAGCCTGTGTACTGTTTGAAGGGTTTTTTTTTCCCACCTGCCCCCATCTAAAGCCTCTGTTGCACAAAGGTGTAATACTTAAAATTTGAATCTTTTAATGGAATATAAATTTGATGTTGTACATAAGTTTTTCTTTTTCAGTCTTCGTTCAACTGGTTTAGCCTAAGTGTGAGTAATTTATTGTTTCATAATGATAAGAAGTCATTATGTTATAAGGTGCCTGTGTAACTGCTCTTTGTCCATTGTATAGCCAAGATGAGGAGAGCTGCAGTACAGCAGAGGTTATTATAGAGGTTTGTTTCCCTTTCTGTTATTTAAAAGAAAGTTAAATTTGTCCATTGTGTATTTGCAAGTTTGGTACTTTATGGATGTGCCTATATGACGTGTTGCCACTACTTCCTGACCAGATGCAGGGCATGTCATTAGATTTAAGAATCCATTCTAGCCACGGATTTCTAGTTTGAGCCTTGCAGATTAAATTTTAACCAAAGAAAAAGGGTAAGTCGATGGTAATATTTATTAGGCAGTTCTTGAAAAGATAGGACATATCAGTGCATTCAAAAACTTATAGATTACTTTTTTTCTAAGATATAGGTTTTCTGAGTGTTAAATTTCTTCATAATAGCATCCCTTAATTCTTTGCTACATATTTTAATATGAGTACTTCTTGTAATTCTTTTATTATTTTAATGCCATTTTTATTGTTGATGCTTTTTGTTAATTAATATTCCCAACTGTATTCAAGAAATTTTGTTGTTTGTTTTAATCTTTACTTTTTACCCTTTTAAGCTTTGTGCCTTTTGTCTTAAAATTTTCTATAATCAGTTTTTATCTGATGCTGGAATGCCAGAACTTTGTGTGGTAGCCAAATCACTGAAGGAAGAATAGGAGGCATATCACTGCTTTTTTTCAGGATCTGAATTGTATAAATGCCCCTCTAATAACAGCTTATAACGAGCTCATGTGCAGTTTTCAGTCATCTGCTCTCTGATTTTGTTCAGTAGTTAGTGCTTACAAATGTCTGCTATTCAGTACCCTTTATCTATATGCGCATGTGTATACATATATGCATAGAGATTTGAAAATGTCCAGTGTTACAGAGAGATTAAAGGTGGAAACAGAGTACTTGGCATTAGTACCCCTCATATCATCTCAGGAAAGCACAGCTGAGTTACAGGATCTTGTTTCAGAGCAGACTTTTCTATTTCTGTCTCACTCATATTGGACACAGCTCATAAATGAGTAAATAGGCCTTTTGTGCTAAATATGTCACATAACAGGCCACACCCCACTGAGTGGTGTGTTGGCTACAAATAACAATGTAAATATTCTTTGTATTACATTTCTTAAGTGTTTAGAAAAACATGATGCTATTTAGACACTAAGGGTTCAATTGTTGGAACCAAATCTAACTCAGAAAAGCAGCTTTCCTCAATGCACAGTGTAAATACTTTTCAAACCACGATGTAAGACCAGCATTCTGGTGTACACAATCACTATGAGATCAGTGGTGGTCTGGCACCATACACTTGCAGTAGGAAGGATCTGTCATTTGCCTTGCCATTAGAGCATATGTTTTGCCTAGAAAACCTCAGGCTGAACACTGGACTCAAGTTTAGTGTGACCTCGTGCACTTTAAGGAAGGAGGTTGTTTCATCCACAGCATGCAGTAGAGCAGTGTGAGTGCAGCCATGAATATTAGATACAGGCTTCAATTTTTAAGTTAATTTTGAATATTATTAGTCAGAATGCATACTAAAAAAAATTAGATTAAAAACTGGGCTTCTATCATATCCAGGCCTGTATGTTGGGCCTGGAAGAGTAGGGAGAGCTTCCAGTGCAGCTTAAAGATGCAACATGTAGTGTTGGTGTCAACTTTGTGGCAGTGACTCCAGATAGCAGCTCATAGGAAGGTATTTTTTGTGTGTCTGGTATCCGTAGCACAAATGCTTCATGAGATTTATGGATCTGGTTGCAGATCATAAGTAGTTGAGTTTTGATTGTAAATCAGGAAAAAAAGCAATTCTTGAACATGCAACTGGTTATGTACTCTGGCATCTACCATCTTCCTCAGGGATTTATTTGCTTGTAGTTTTGCTCATGTTTACCCTGCTCTGCTTTATTCCATATCATGCATTTTTTGAGATAAGCCTTGTAGCTGAAAAATTACCTCACAGATTTTTCTAGTATCATGCACTGTGAAACACAAGGCTTCACACAAGGGGGGATTTTTTCCAGGTCTGATGTGTCAGGTATTGTTTTTGTTCAACTCTTTACTGATGTTAAGAACTGATTCTGCATTTTTTGTTTACCTTTATCTCATCTCCTTTTTGGAATGCTGTGCTCCAATGTCTTTGAAATTTCTTAGTAAAAACCAGCAGAGACATACTTAATACCAGTTCTCTTTTGTGAACCAAGACCAAAATAGTTTTCAATCGTGACTAAAATCTTAAACTTTGCTGGTGTGTGACTGAACACTGTGTTCCTCCTGCTCAAGATCTATTGAAATAATTTTCTAGTCTTGACAAAATGTTTGGCAAAAATCTAATCTACAAGACATTATAGGCAAGTGAAAAAGAAATTTGCTTTTCTACAGTTCCATTTTATCTGGATTGCATGAGTTACTGTGTTTAAAAATGAAGCATAACCATTCATTTTTAGTTACTGAGATTGTTTACTGACTCCAAGCTTTGAATTTGGGACTCATCAGCATTTTTACTCAAACTCTTGTATGGCATAAAGAGAATCCAGAAAATTAAACAAATGCTTAAATTAGGCCAACAAATAGGCCTGTTAATTGTTCTGTTTGATTCTAGCCTAAGATTTTTTCATCCTCAGCCTGCTGTTCCTCATGTAAGCCAAAATGGAACGATTTCATGTATAAAAATCCTGAGTGAATTACTTTCAGTGTGGAAAACCCCAGATACACATGGAAATGTGTGTGTTTAAAAAGAAAAAAAAATCTTCAATTAATTCCTTCTGTAAATAAGTATATGTACTCATATAGAGTTAAACCGGCATAACAATAAGTATGTTGGTCTATGCAAGATTTTAAGATTCAACTAAAGAATCTTGCCACTGGGTATCTTGCAAGAAGCACAGAAGAGGCCAAGGAAAAAGGACAGCAGTTAATGAGATTTTGATTATTCCTCTGAGTGCAGCATGAAGGAATCCCCAGAGCGCCTGTCTGTTAAACCCCTGAAGACTTGTATATTTTAGTATTTATAACACTAATTGAGAGGTTGTTCTACTTCTCTCTCAGTTTTGCTGCAGACTTTTTTGGTAGTAGACTTGACAGGATAGTCCTTGGAGAAGAAGGCCATAAGAGAAAGCATAATCAGGGAGATCTTGAATTTGTAACACAGCAGGGAGTTTCTCTTGCATCTGTTGGAAGCAGGCTTGCCTCTCAGTGCTTAATATCCTACTTTTTACTTTCCAAAGGTGGCAGGTATAAAACAGGGTAGATCCTGTTCAGTACTAACCTATGTACTTCAAAAGAGAGGGGGGAAAGTGAAGTAAGTTGGACTGTGGAGTAAATGTGGAATAAAATGAAAATTAATAAGGGGGAAGTGTTAGATGAACAGTGAAATACAGCTGTAAAGGGAAAATAAATGGAGGTTACAGAGACAATAAAAGTGGACACTCAATTCTGAGAAGCCTGAAAGGTGAAGAATGAAGAATTCATGTTTTATATAGAAAACAAGAGCTGGTAAAATTTTGTTTGAAAGGGATTAATATGTTAGGAATAATGATAGATTACTTCATTAGGCTGCTCTACTAGCTCAGGTTGATTCTTTTTTTTTTTATGGTGGATCCTGCTCAATCAATCCTGGATATGAACATGCAAATATTACCATATCTAAGAGAATGTAGAGAGGAAGACAAATTATAAATTTTTTAGAGTCACAGATGTTTCAAGAACTCCAGAATGTTTATCACTAAAATATTAAATTAGAACTTTGAATTCAGAAAGGAGAAAGTTATTATAAATTATCTATTCCCAGAGATTTAAAGTACTTAGATTTTTATTTGGTATTTCATTGAAGGTTTCCAAATAGAGTACAGAGAAGTACATTTTTCCTTGGCCATACACAGTAAAAATCAACCTCATTAAGGCTGGCTTTTTGCAGAAGTCCAAAATTCGCTCTTATTGTCCTTTCAACTTGAATAAAGGTTTAATTCATTTAATATAAAGATGATGCTATACATAACATTTTATTGCTTCAGTTTCGTCATGTTCATTCCATTAATGCACACAGTCACCTGATCAAAGTTAGGCTCATTCATAACTGATGCCCTGAAGACAGATGACTGAAATCCAGTAGTGTTTTACTTATTTTTTTTGCCTTTAAATTGATTTTTAAAAAACCAAAAGCCCACAAAAAACAAACCACCCCAAAATATTTTCAAGTAAAAAAGCCAAGAAGTAAGAGAATCTGAAACTCAAAAGAAAAGTGAAAACAGGGGTTTTAATAGCTCTAATAACACTTTCATGCATTATTCAGATAGCACGTCTCTTTCCTGTCATTATGTTGGTAGTGTTACTTCTTCTATAGTACCTCTCTGTAGGCTTCAGGATATATGTGTAAAAGTTCCACCTTAGGGTTTCATTAAAAAAAAAAAAGCCTAAAACAATTTAATAGTCTGTACCTAATGAATATAAACCTGAAAGTAACAATACTATTAGAAGGATCGTATGGTCTTGAATATTTGGTAAAGTAACTGTTAGATATGTTTTATAGCAAAGACACATAATAAATGCAATCATAAGTTTGTTAACCTTATCTTATTTTAATACTTCATATGTTCCAGCACCAGAAATATAATTATGAGGACAGAGCTCCCTCTGATATTTGTATAGAGGTTTCTTTGAGAGTGTCAGGACTGTCAGTTGCATCTTCAGGTGTATAAACTGAACTCTGTATTTTGTGGGGGAGGTTTTTGTAACAGCTGCCCAGCAGATATTAATTGTATCTATACATGATGCACAAAATTTCAGCGCTATCTGAGATTTTCAGCATTTAAGAATAATTCTTCCACACTTGGTTCATTCCACATATTCCATCAGCCACTTCTGATATTACAGTAAGTATAGATGCAATTTTTTGGACTAAATACATGGCAAGTTGTAGTTTCACTGGGAATGTATCTTAACAGCTGCTAATCAGTACTGATTATACCCTTTATATTCTGATCTTTTTGAAACTGGTAAAAGTTTAAACTGTATTTATGTCCCTGCTCTCTTCATAATTCCATGCGATCCTGAATTCTTCATAGGACTTTGCTCTCTTGAATCTTTGATTCTTCTTTATTGTAAATAAATCATCTATTATATATTAATCCAAATGTTCAATTATTAGTTGTATTTCTTATATTTTCTCTCTCCTTTTTCTCTTTGGTCATCCTCTAAAATGTGTCTTAATCCAGCAGAGTAATTTAGAACACTCATTTTCTCATTCCCTTGAATGTTTGTGGTAATTTTGAGTTGTAAGTATTGTGCAATTTTCAAACTTTTAAGCTCTTCAATGTAATCACTTTTTCCAGGGAATAAAAGCGATTCATTAATTGAATACTGAAGTAATAGAACTTTGTATTATATACCCTTTTTATTATGTTTGTTTTTAATCAGTATTTGTTTGACTCTACTCATGTAAAGCAGAAGGAAACTTAGTCAAACTAAAATCTGACACTGAAGCAAATACTAAAGGGAAAAACATTTATTTATTCATTTTTGTTAACTTACTATGCGTATTCAGTTAACTTATAATAAGTTAAATAACTTATTACCTTAACAAATAAGTTAAATAGATTCCATGTGCTTGAATTAAAATTAGTTTTTATGAATTATTTGCGGTTGTTTGTGTTTAGTTTGGATTCATAAATCATGATACAGAAAATAGTGCAGAAATTGTTACTCTACAAGTGGAAAAAAAAAAGCGTTTATAGGGTACTACTTCACTCCTCTGTCCCAATTTGAACATAGTTTAGTTTCTGTTCTCACCGTGCTGTTATATTCCCCAGTTTTACTGCTAAATTAGTTGAGATCTTTACCCACTGAAAGAAAATAGAGGCATTTTTAGAAGGGGTTGTCTTCCTCTTTGTAATGTCACTTAAGCTATTCATACCACTAGAAAAGTGAGAGTTGAAGTCTGCCTCAACTGATTTTGCAGGTGAAATAGATACTTCTATTTGTTATACTACTATTCTTTTTATTCTAATAATTTTATTTTCAGTTTTACTGAACTGCTTAAAATGTTAGTGGGAAATGTTAAAGAAAAGCAGTGTTGCAGAACTGTGAAAAAAAATAGTTACGCAGGAAAAAGTTTAAATGTTCATGAGGAGCTAACTGAACAGGTGCCCTTGTTTTCTTGGTATCAGATGCCAGTTTGCTCTTTAAAACCCCATTAAGCATTTATTATTTAGAATATTTATCCCTTAGAGTAGAATTCTTTCCAGCACAGTATTCTCGGATGACTATAGATGTCGCAATGTTGCTGCTGACACTTGCTTACATAGTAGTTAAAAATTCAGGGTTTTGAAATGTTTCTTGGATGTCTGTTGGATGAAAAAATTGACCCTTGTACATTTGTGACTAAGTGCATCTATTTGATAAAATGTCTGTGAGACCCGAAGCAGTGCCTTGCAGCCTCCTACAGTTCATCCATCCCTCCCAGTGTTCAGTCTCAGGCATTGGTGAGAGGTGAGCTAGGGGGGACCACATTAGTTGCAGTTTCAACTTCTTCTTGCAGTCTCTTCACCTCAAATTTCCCCAGAATGAACCGTTGCTGGATTAGAGGTGTTAGCAGGTACATCTGCACTATGTCTGTGTAAACCTTTAGCATTCTGCTCTTCTGAACAGAAGTGTTGATTTTCTTCAACTATCAATGCAGATCTAGGCAGTCATCATTTTCTTCTTAGACACTTGTTGTAAATCACTGAAGAAAAATACTCAGAGGAATATCCTGCTTTGTTAGGTATTACTCCCCTGACCAACCATGCAGTTTGTTACAAACAGCATAAATTAGTAAGCATATGCTATATCCATATTTCATCTTTGAAAAATCCCTTATGAAAATACTCAAATTGTCCCTCTCAAAAGTACATGCGTGTTTTCTCTAAGATAAGTCTGCAGAGATTGTTTTTGCTCACTCCAGCTGTTTTGCAAATACGTTTGTTTCAGCCCTTAATTTTTGCCTTAATACATGGAAAAACTTACTGTCATCCTGAGGCCTCTAGAGGCTCGGCGGGAATTTTACCTGTGTGCTTTCCTGACAGACATTGATACTACAAATATGTTTTATCTAGACTGACCACCTTACTGATCTTTGACAGAAAAGCCAGTTATATGTTTCTTTCCTGACATGTCAAATATCCATAATATCCACTTTAGGATTTTTTTTAGCTCTGTTCGGGCAACAGAATAGAAATGGTGCCTGTGACAGCAGGTGCTTCACAGTAGTGCGTTGTACAGGCCTATACAATCATAATTTAGGGAGAAAAAAATATTTTAGAAATGAGTGATTTTTTTTTTTTTTTGTGGTACCTCGTTGTTGGGATGCATTTGTATTTGTTTGTAAAGCAGTTTAATTTTTCTGAATGTAATAATAATGCAAGAGTCAGAATAAAGCCCAGCCCCAGCTGTCTTTGGGAGTCTTGTCTAAAATAATCCTTAGTATTTCTCATTTCAGCGACTTTTTAGCTAAAATGTTCACCTTACCTTCTAGGGTTTTTTTAGGAAGCTGTGGTTCTTGTTTCACCACGTCTTGTTTCACCACGACTCCTAATTAGATCTCAATATCTGACAATTTTGAGATGAAGTATAACTTGTGTTCCCTGCAGCAAACTTCAGTGCACTGTAAAATAGCCAGAACTGATTTCATGCAGAAATGTGGCTGTTTTGTAGAGCGCTTGGGTAGGGAACAAGAATTGCGGGTTCCGGGTTGGTCTGATCTCCTGTCTCTTAGAATTAACTTTCTTATTATCTGATAAGCAAGAGTCATCTTTAAATGGGAATCGTAATGCAAAGAAGGCACGATATTTGAGTTCTTAATATGTGAAATTTTCTGGTGGGCTACATGGAAGCTGCAGAATGGTCTGCTGAGTTACCAAATGCATGGGTGTATTTTCCATTTTTCAGTGCATGAGGGTTTTCACTCTAGCAAAATTTTTCCATTTATGGAAATAAACAGTTGTCACTTCTGTAATTGCAGTTAAGCAGTAGTTAATGCTTGCTTTGTCCAACACTTGTGGTTTAACTTGTGGCTTGTGTTCATGTTGATGAAAGTGTTTGTTGTTTTTTTCTTCCTTAGTCTATAATGGGGGACTTGGAATTGTTCATTTGTTAAAGCTCAGTATGTTTGTTGACAAAGGTGTTAACTATATTTCCAGCATATAAGAAGATAATGGGGTCCTTTCATGTGTGAATTTGAGAGAATGTTTTAAATACTCTTATTTTTTGTTAAGGTAATGGTCTCTGCAGGATTTAACTTTATTTTTTTATACCAAAAACTTCTAGCTGCAAGCTTAATTGAAGCATCTTGAGTTAGAGAAAAACAAAATAAGGTAAAATACAACAAATATAATTGCTTGTCTTCTGTTTATAGATTATTAAAAAAGCAGCCCTGAAGTTGCCACTCAGTTTCTGAGTGGCAACTGAATTTGACAACTGTCTTGTCCATTCTGAAAACTGTAAGTGGCACCAGCTGTTGGCATACTGAGGAAAATGGAACTGCCTGGTTTATCTGTTTTCTTTTGTAGATGTTACCACTGCTATGCTGAAAACTGTTTTAAATGAAAACTTCAGTTTCTCTAAAATTTGTATGTTACTTCAAAAGTAACTTTTCACTCACCAATATTTCCTGCCCACCTCTTCTCCCTAGTATTTCATGTTTAACATTCAGTCATGAGTACAAAACATGAGCATGTCCCAAAGGGTGATTTGAGTAACCTCTTCTTTGAGATTATAAAATCTGAGTGAATGACCACACCCATAAATGAAAAATGAAATAGAAGTAAAATGGACATCTCACAAGGATAGAGTGAATGTTGAAGAAATGGACACCTCACAAGGCTAGAGTGAATGTTGGAGGGACGTTTTCATTGCAAGGTATGTCAGCTCAGTTATAATTGGCTCTAATTAGCACACTGTCTTCAGCTGTAAAAATTCTTTAATGCTGAAGTTCAGTGAGGCTGGAAGATGTGAAATTTCTTCCTACCTTTGAAAACATCAAAGAAATTGTTTTCAGTCTAGCTTTTGCAATTGAAAATTAAGTGATTGGTGTAGGACAGGTGCAGATATATCAACAGGCATAAAAAATACTGATCTCTGACTGAAAGGGTTAAGTGATGAAACCAGGTTTCATTGTCTGTAATTAAAAATACATATATATAGATCAAGACCAAATACCAGTTACATTTTCAGGAATATGTAGGTAAAATGATGGACTTTAATAAATGTGATCAGAACCAACTTGAAGATTTCTTAGTTACCTATTCAGCCGTGTGATGGTCCTGGTATCTTTCAATTTCACTTTGGAAAACTTCATTGTGGAAGGCTAGTTGTGATCACATGCAGGTTATAGTGCATTCATTTTCTTTATCCTGTTGCATGCTCCCATAAAATATTTTCATCTATTTGAAGGATCTCGTTGATGTATCTGTGCAGCACAACTACATGAAATTCTGAAATATGCATGGCAGTGCCAGTTGGCTTCTTCACATTGTTATGGGCAAAATGTAGTTGAACATGTAATTGAAACTGCATGTCATAATTTTTATTATCAATACTCTCTAAGTTCTTCCAAGTTGTACCATACAACTTTTCAAAAGTGTGTATTGTTAAATAAGATTGGCAATACTACAGACAAACCAGCCAAATTTAAAATAAATCATAGAATCATTCCAGTGCCATGTTCTTGTTAAAACACATTTAAAAACATGATGGTAGCTTAAGGTGCTAAATGTAGTGATTTTGTCCTAATACAAGAAAACTCACTTCAAATGGGCTTTTATAGGTAGATAATTTTCATGGATTAACAACACAGTTAGGATGCAGGTCATGCTTCCAGCAGAAGATAGGTGCAGAAGCTAGTCCTTTCTTTATTTTGCTGTGCTGCCTTAGGGAAGAGTTCAGCGGGCAAAGAGTCAGCCAATGAACTCTTTTAGTTATAGTTCCAGGTTTTTCTTTACAAAAAAGCAAACAGGTGCTGTCTTGTATATCTGATGCTTGTTTCACTAAAAGTTCAAAGTAAAAACTGATGAAACTGTTTACACAAGAAGTGAGAGTAATTTAAGGGGAAGCTGAGAATAACTGAGTTTTGTTGTATTAATGGTGTGAAAAAATTTACTCTGTCACTGTGGGGGCGGGTGGAGTCCCAGTGGCTCTTCCCTGGAGGGAGGCCTGCTGAGGAAAAGGATTGCACAACCTCGACCAGACCCCTCAGATAAGAAACGAGCTCCTGCTCACGGCGACCTTTCTAGGGACCCACAAGCCCCCTCGGGATTTTATGTAGATCTGTTGTTACTGATTGGCCTCGTACCCTTTTCCACACCCCTTTGGGCCCTATAAAGACCCCTAAGATTTCCCCAGTCTCCAGAGGGGCTTCTCCTCCTGGCACCCTTCGCTGATGCTCACAATAAAGCCGCTCTGCGGAACCGCCAGACGGGACCCCTCTCTCTCTCT
>VZUI01097355.1:0-46791 GCA_013401135.1 Cettia cetti
TCCATTCCTTTGGCAGCAGAATGCAGGCCCCAGTTTGCTTTCACCTGGAGGGGCGTGCAGTACACCTGGAACTGACTGCCCCAGGGGTGGAAGCACAGCCCCACCATCTGCCATGGACTGATCCAGGCTGCACTGGAAAAAAAATGGAACTCCAAAACATCTGCAGTACATTGATAACATCATTGTGTAAAAAAACACAGCCAAAAAAGTCTTTGAGAAAAGAGAGAAGATCATCCAGATTCTCCTGGAAGCCGATTTTGCCATTAAGAAAAGCAAAGTTAAAAAACCTGCCTGAAAGATCCAGTTCCTGAAAATAAAGTGAAAAGATAGACGCCGTCAAATTCCCACTGATGTTGTCAACAAAATCACAACAATATCTCCACCAGCCAACAAGAAAGAAACACAAGCTTTCCTAAGCACCATAAGCTTTTAAAAAATGCACATTCCTGATTATAGCCAGATTGTGAGCCCTCTCTACCTGGTCACCCACAAGAAGAACAATTTCCACTGGGTCCCTGAACAACAACACGCCTTTCCCCAAATCAAGCAAGAAATCGCTCATGCAGTAGCCCTTGGCCCAGGCAGAACAGGACCAGAAGTAAAGAACGTTCACTACTCTGTAGCCAAGAGCCATAGTCTGCCCTAGAGCCTTTGGCAGAAAGTGCCTGGTGAGACTCGAGGCAAACCACTAAAATTCTAGAGCCAAAGTTACAAAAAGTCTGAAGCTAATTGCACTCCAACAAAGAAAAAATCTTGGCTGCCTAAGAAAAAGTTTAAGCTGCCTCAGAAGTGATTGGCACTAAAACACAACTCCTCCTAGCACCCCAACTACTGGTGCTGAGGTGAATGTTCAAAGCAGAAGTTCCCACTACCCACTATGCCACCAATGCCACATGGAGTAAGTGGATTGCTCTCATCATGCAGTGTGCCCATATTAAAAAACTAAATCGCCCTAAAATTTTGAAGATAATTACAAATTGACCTGAAAGTAAAAACTTTAGTCTCACTAATGAAGAAAGCAAGAGCAAGTAACATGTGCTAAAAAAGCTTCACCATACCACCAACTGCCAGATAAAAAAAACACGCTATGCTTTTTTTACAGATAGTTCTTGTTGTATTGTAGAAATGAAACAAAAGTAAAAAGCAGCCATATAAAACCCCACAGGACAAGTCGCACAAGACACTGAAAAAAAAAAAGTCAAGCCAAGTTGCTGAACTCAAAGCTGTTCAGTTGCCTTTAAACATCGCTGAAAGAGAAAAGTAGCCAAAGCTCTACCTCTATACTCACAGATAGTAGCCAATTCTCTGTGAGAATAACTAGAAAAGTAGAAAAAAGCTAATTAGCAGCGTAAAAAACCCCCAATTTGAGCTGCTAAAGAATAAAAACCACCGCTACTAGGGGAAAAAAACTACCTGTGAAAGTCCACCATGTAAATGCACATGTCCCCAAGAGTCAAACCAATGAAGAGCACCAAAACAATGTGCAAGTAAATCAGGCTGCTAAAATAGAAGTGGCTGAAATAGCTTTAAATTAGCAACATAAAAAAACCTGTTCCTAGCTCTATAGGCCTATGATGCCACAGGTCATTAGGACAAAGACGCCACCTATAAGTGAGCACAAGACCAAAAAGGAAATCTTAACATAGATAGTATTTCACAAGTCATCCACGACTGTGAGACATGTGCTGCCATCAAACAGGCCAAGCGGGTGAAGCCCCTATGGTATGGTGGGCGGGGGTCCAAATATAACTATGGGGAGGCCTGGCAGATTGATTACATCACATTGCCCCAGACACGCCAAAGTGCTATGCATTCACAATAGTAAAAACCACCAAGAGATGGCTAAAGACTTACCCTGTGCCTCATGCTACAGCCCATAACACCATTCTAAGCCTCAATAAACAAGTTCTTTAGAAGCATAGCACCCCTAAGAGGACTGAGTCAGACAATAGAACTCATTTTAAAAATAGCCTTATCAGCACTTAAATTAAAAAACATAACATTAAGTGAATGTACCATATCCCCTACCATGCACCAGCTGCTGAAAAAGTAAAAAAACCACAATAAACTGTTAAAAACCACCTTAAAAGCACTGAGGAGAGAATTTTTTCAAAAATTATGAGCAGCATCTAGCAAAAACCATCCAGTTAGTTAACACCTGAAGTTCTATCAACAGAGTAGGCCCTGCCCAATCTGAGCTCCTACCTACAGTAGACAGAGATAAAGTCGCAGTGGTACATACAAAAAGCTTATTAAAGACAGTTTAGATCAAATCTGCCTCGAATACAGATAAACCCATCCGCGGGATTGTCTTTGCTCGAAGACAAAGTTACACATGGTAGATAATGCAAAAAAATAAGACTCGATGTGTACCTCAGAGAGATCTAATTGATGAGTAAGAACCATGTGTAAATATCACTATTTGCTAAATGTCCGCTACCATTTTCTGCATATAGCTGTATACTGTATATATATGCATATATAATGTATGTATGTTTAGAATTAGACTTTTATTTGGTTGTAGTAGTAAGTTGACAGTATGGGGATAAGGAATAGAATGTCCTAGAGTAACTTTATGATGCTTGTATCTCCAATCGTACATTCTGTTTGTGCTGTATATTGAGTTCTGTATCTTTAAAACTGATTCTGAGTGTGAACAAAAAAAAAAAAAAGAAGCACAGAGTTTGTTTTGAAAAACTTCCTGACTCCCACACATTCTCTTCTCCTGAGCTCTGTTTGTCAGAAGCACAGACAGCAGTAGAACAGAAGTTTTTTTGCTTTTAGTTAGTTTTAGCTAGCTGAGGCAAAAAAGTTCCCTGAACATTTTTTTTCTTTTCTTTCTTGAGACTGTTTAAATCTACTCTGAACTGAAATAACCCAAAAAAGCACCGAGGGCTTGCACCTGTGGCCCACTGGGCCTGGACCTCCAGAAGGCCTGAGATTGATAAAAAAAACCACTAAGTAAGCTGAGCTACACCCACAGCAAGGACCTTCTCAGTTTGCCATCTCTCTTCAGAGAGGCTAGAGGCTTTTTTTTAATTATTTCATTATTCATTTTATTGTTTCATATTATCCATTCTTTGTGCTTGTAAGTATTTTGTTTGTTAAATAAAGAGGTTTTTCCACTTTTTTCTCAAAATTTTTTTCCCGGACTAGCTAAGAAAAGAAGCTGTTTGGGTTTGCTTTCCAGAGGAACCCCCTTTGGAGATTTCCTCCCAAATTTGCCCTAAACCAAGACAGGTATGAACTCTGCATTTAAAAGAGCACGTATATGCACCATTCATATATTCTTTCACATCTTCTCAAAGTAAAAATTAAACTTAAAATCTCTTCTGCTTTTTCCTGTTATTTTTCTGTAATTATAGCTTGTACAGTAATTCCAGGCTACAAAATAACAACAGCAACTAAAGTAAACAAAAATACCTCAACCCCCCAAATAAACAACAGAACAAGCCAAAACCACCCCCTACAAAACAAAACAAACAACCCCCCCCCAAACCATGAAGGATTTGTAGTTAAGCAATATTCCATTATATCCTTGCTGCAGATGCATACAATCCCTGCAATGCTTTTGTTTGTTTCAAATTAACTACCAAAATCACTTGCCTGAGAAACAAGATTTAATTGTTTTACAACTATCTCTGTGAAGTACAATAGGAATTACAAATGCTCATTGATTATACTATTGGGTAGAACAAGGGACTCTTATTCTTGCATTTCTCATTTGCTTTGCCATTGCATTCTCTTTGAAAGACACCAAATGGGTCCCAACAGGTGAAAGCAAAGAAACCTGAAAGGCTCCCTATGATGAATGAAAATACCTCAACCACCCTCCGTCTATTTTTTGAGATTAAGAAGGCTTATTAAAACATGTTACATAACATGTTGATTGAGAGGGAGCTAAACCAAACCCAACAAAGTAAGGATGGTTTTGATGACAGTGCTTCCATCAATGGGCATTGAACAAAACTACACTTTTCTGTCTTTTGGCTGTGCAGGTTTTGTTGGAAGTCTGTGACTATTTTTGGTTTTGTTTTAATTTGTTAAATTTTTTTGCTTGTTTGTTTTTTGGTTTGGTTTGGGTGTTTTTTTAAGCTATTGGCTTTTGTTTAACCTTTTGCACAAGAAATTCATAAAATTGTACCAACTTCTTCAATCACAGATAGACAGTAGCTGTCCCTCCAGTGTGAGTGATTCATCCCTCAAACTGCTTCAAGACATCCCCATAAATAATGTTTAAGTTAAGAAATTTGGGGCATTTTTCATTTTGATTTTTTGAACTGTTCTGAGCAGTTATTGCAACTGACACTGACTGCAGGATGACCTTAATTATCAGAAGGTATATTTTGAACAAACTGTGTAAATGAAAGTAAAAAAACCCCACTTTGTAAATTTTCGTCTGGAAAGCAGTAAAGTTTTTAAAAGTAATATTTCATTTTATGCTCCTTTTATTTGTTGCCAGTCATGTCACACGTTTATGAATCCCTACTGCAAAAATACTGCTCAAGGCATCATCTCAGACTTGAATCTGCCTGCTTTTGAGGAGACACCTTTAGTAGGGCTGTGTGTTGCTTAACTGTCACTGATTTATTTATCTTTAGAGCACAGTGCATTTTAAACTATAGTAGGAAACGATGAAACATGAGTAAACACTATTTTGCTCCTACAGGTATCTTTCTTCTGATAACAGAATTTTGGGCCAGGCTCTGAAAAATTTATCAGCTTAAGTATTTTGCTTGGGATATAATTTCCTTTTTTCCCTGTAAATTGTGTTTCTTGTCACAGGCAGATGACCCCTGAACCAAGGACATTGTTTAAAGGAATAAAAGTAGAGTAACTATGAAAAGAGCATATTTTCAAACAATATCAATGTTCTATGTAATACGTGATTCTTGAATGTGTAAAACTTCTGCTTTAATTAATTTTGATTGATGGAAAAAACCCCCATCCTCCAGATCATAACAATCCAAATGCTAATCTGTTATTAATCACTATCAAAGAAATGTTTTTCTTTTTTTCTGTTGGTTATTAATACTGTAATTTGTCAGACTTGCAGTGTTCTGTATGAAAAACCTCTTTTGGTAACCAGATATTTCTGGACTAGATTAAATTGTTACAGAATTTCAGAACACAACATGTGTTTTGATAGTTACAAAAATAAAATTGGAGGAGCAAAAATAATGTGTTTATACTATGAAGATGGGAAATAAACCAGCTATTATTGGTGAAGGTTTGGTATATTTCATGAGTGCTATGAAATCATCTGAAGAAAATCCTGGAAAAGAAAAAAGGTAAAATGTCACAAAATAATGCAGTATGATGCTTCTGAAAAGGATAAAAAATTTATAATGGTATTTTTGAATCAATATTAATTTTAATTGATTTACAATAGCCTTATTCTCATAACTACTTTGCGGCTGTTTAATATTTTCCATTTATTTGCCTTTTCCATGTCAAGGATCGTCTTGTTTTTAAATAATGCAACTTACATTAATATAAAAATATTAATATAAAAATAATCCTCTATAAAGCTAAATTTACAACCCTAGGTCTAGAAATCACAAAGGTTAAATGCTATTTAAATTGAAAGCAAAGTATTGAGTTTTACACCTGTGTGTTTTGCTGTTTGTTGGTGATTTTTAGGCAATTTTTAATGGCAAATTTGATAATGGTAGAATCCATATAAAGGCAGAGATGAGATTTAAAACAGTGAGTTTCAAATCATAATGTGAAAATTCAACTGAACTTCAGAGTACAACGTCTTTAACAAGTATTATAAAATCAGCTTGCCAGTCACAGGCTTTAAACTTTGATATGCTACAGAGGATAAATAATTAACTGGCTGAAATCTATGCCTAATTGTATTTTCATTTTATTTGACTTATGAAGCTTAAATGTTTCACGCTATTTTATAGCACTGATTACCTATTTCTAGGCTGCCCTGTCAGGTACTATGTGCTTCCTAGGTGCTGTCAGAAAGAGCATCTAGAAAGCATTCTATTGGTCATAGAGGGATCTGAAAATTCAATAATCAGCCACTGCTTTGCAAAGTCTGTTTTCCTTAAAGAGCTCTATGGAAAGATAATCTGATGGCTCAGGTTGTCAAAAACTTTTTCTGGTCTTATATTCTTCACTCCTTAGATATAGAAATCTATCAATTCTTCAAGTCCTATTTCAGAAAACAATATATAGGCACAGGAATATGATTGCAAATTACTCAATGCTGTATTTTGCATTTTCACCTATCTCATTCCTGATGGCAACAACAATTATAATTTTTAACATAGGAGGAACTTCTAGTTATCTATTATTTTTTGGTCTTGTGTTGCATTTTGACAGTGTCTTTCAAAATCAACACATTGAAAATAGTCTAGCTCTAAGGAAGAGGCTGCTCTTGAAAGTTTCCAAGGTGATTGTTTTTTAACCTTACATTTTAAATACATTTCTGTACCTTTAAGGTAAAAATAATATGATGGAAGCAAGTATTTTGATGTCAAGCATTCACTTTAACTTCTAATAGTGTTTAAATTTTAGACCTCTCAGATTACCTGGAACTGAGTGGGCTGGGTTTTTCGGTTTATTTATACAAACCCATGAACTGTCAGGTCCTGTTATATTACTATAATATCAATTTGTAGCAGAATTTCTTAGGGAACAGGAGCATGATCTGCTCCTGAATTAGGTTGGACAGCCCAGCCTGGCCCAGCAGGCCTGAGGCCTTTCAGCCTAGGCCCAGGGACAGGCCTGAGTGAAGGCCTGGACCTGTGGGGCAGTTAGAAATTACATTAAGGTATGTGGGGAAGATAGTAAGTTATTTATGAGGTGATTGGGACAGATGTTAGTTTGAGCACTTTAGCCACCTTCAGTGTGAAAAGTAAACAACGTTTAATTACCTTCTTGTATGCTGCACGCCAATGAGGGAATGCTTTGCTTTGTAAACAATATTAAACTGTATAAAAGCTGCCATTTTGTGGAGAATAAAGGAGAATGTATGTAGCCACATTGGTGTGATTACGTTACTCGGCTGGCTCCTCACAATCATTGGGGAACTTCCTGTTTCATCAATTAGCAAAATATATCAATTAGATTGTGATGCTGCTTCAACCAGTATGAAAAGAGAGGAAACACTCATGAGTGCAGGTACTAAAGCTTCTTAAATATGTATTTGAATTCACTGTAAAAAGCGGGCTATGAAGTATAAAAAATTTGTTTATGGTTATTGAATATATTCACTAAATTGTTTGAATAGCATTCACAGAATTCTTTTCATGTTTTAAACCAAATCTCTATTACTTTACTTGCATATTTTCTAGTTAGTAAAACTTGCTTTACATTATATTCCTTACTCTTTGCCATATCTACAGAAGAACATAGATGCAGACCAACATTAATAAGTATAAAAATATTATTGCATTGTTGATCAAACTTCAATCAAACAGCTTCCACCAAAAGTGATCTAGTGAAGGGATGAGCTTGAGGAATTCTCACTATATGCTTATTTGAATTGAGGTTTTTTAAGCTCTCTGTATAATCAGTGGAGGGAAATAAGTCTCTTCAGGAAGTGTTCAGAACAAGATATTGGTCATGATCTGATCTTGGACCAAACATTTAATGGTGTTTTTTTACCTAAGTGCTGGTGGCTGAGCTCTTCTTCTGTTTTCTTTCCCTTTCCCATTCCACTTTTCAGGAAGAACATTCACTTTCCTAAAATACACCTCCAGAACTCAGCCAGCTTTCCATCAGTTTTGGATGTCAGCCCCTCCACAGAGCAGACAGAAACCAAGCAGCTACTATCTCAGGAGCAAAAAGGGGTTTTTCTTTGAAATCAACTCATATGTTCAGTTTGAGAGTATGGATCCATACCTTTTTCCTTCCTCCTGATAATTTGGATCAATGATCAAGTTTATCAGATGTTTTTTCCAAGCACCACAGTCCTCTCAGGACTTACCAATGCCTATCTTTCTACAGAACATACAAGAAATCAGTAAGAATAAGATGAAGCATAAACAAAAAATCAGCTTGTCTAGATTCAGAAGGCAGGCTTCTTTAATATTCCCTAGAACACTGAATGTTACACTTAAACTACAGTAAAAGATATGAAATATTGAGTTATCAACATCAAGTTTAACTTGGGTGTCCTAAAAGAGCAAAACCTATATAAGGAATATATGCCTTTCCAGATACAGATACAAAACCCCTTGCTCAGACTTTCAACCAGTGCAGACTTCAGGGGCTCTAGTCTGTTGCAGCAGGAAGGTAACTTCACTTTCAACTCTTGTGTTTAAATTTTCAATTATACCATCCTATTAATATATGTGCTGATTACACATCTATAAACATGCATTCAAAAACACCTATTCAATTTTCATCTCCAGCATCACTTTAATATTTTTCACATTTCTTTTATTTCATTTCCCATCTAAATTTCTGTGAGTTCCCTTTCCATGGTGACAATAAGCAGGTATTAGCTACTCTTGTTTTCCAAGTAGATTTTGTTCCGGTCAAGGAATTCAGTTTTCATACATTACAATTTTTTAGTATCATTAGTAACACATGGTAATGTAAAAAAAGTGTTAAATATCTTGTGAAGAGTACATTTAATATCATTATTTTACAATATCTTCACTTTGTACTAATACAAAAATATTAGTCTGAGTATTTAAATAGAAAAGAATAAAAATATCTCGAAACCTGTTTTATGTTACTTTTAAGTACTGTACATATATGCGCTTAAAATGCTTCTATGTATGATTGCCTACATCTCTGTTTCCACACACACCATCACCACTGTACTATAAGTTACAGTAAAACCTCCAAAATCTTTATTGTCATGAACATAATCCATGAAATATCAGTCAATGAATAGTTTTTAAATGAACTCTAACTCCTTATTGAATGCCTGTAAAGTTGCAGGTGTGATCCTCTATTGTGGTTTCACAGCAGCCAGCACCTTAGCCCCAGGCAGCCATTTGCTCACACCCCCACCAGCAGGATCAGGGAAAGAGCAGAAGGGTAAACCCCAGGAATTTCACTGGTTGAAATAAAGACATTTCAATAAGGAAAGCAAAAGCTGTGCACACAAAGCAAGCCCAGGAATTAACTCACCCTTGGGCAGGTAAATGCTCAGCCATCTCTTGGAGATCAAGGGTAATGGTGACTTGGGAAGGCAAACACCATCACTCCAAACATCCCCCCCTTTCTCCTTCTTCCCCACTTTATATACTGAGCATGATGTCACATGGACTGGAATATCCCCTTGGTCAGCTGGGGTTGCTTGTCCTGGCTGTGTCTTCTCCCATCCTCCCAAGCACCCCCAACTTCCTCACTAGCTTGGAAAGTGTATGAAAAGCAGAAAAGGTCTTGGCTCTGTGCAAGCTCTGCTCAGCAATAACAAAAAACATCTCTATATTATCAAATCTATATTCACACAAATCCAGAACTATCAGCCACTGTGAAGAAAATCACACCAGCCAAAACAAGCACTCTTGGTCAGAGCTAATATACAAAATGCATAGGAAAGCTCGGAGGCACCACACTGATTTCACATGTGAGTTTAAAGAAATAGTAGTTAGAGCTTGGTTTGAAATTACACTAGAATGATGAAGAAGATTTGCAGGGTATGGTTTGCTCAAGTGATGGCGTCTTTTATTTCTGTTGAAATCTGAAGGAGTTAGGAACTTCAACCTTCTTGCAGACCTTTAATGTCAGCTCAGCTCTTATTTCTCTGAGGCTATGCAAAGTGCTTGTAAAGTCACCTCTTTTCTTAGCTAATTAATGTGGCGCTTTTCTCCTATTTCTATTCTCTTCTTTCAAGCCTTTTCTACTGCTCCTGCTAATCATGTCTCTATGTTTTCTAAGTTTACAGCATTAAAAGTGGCTCCAGCTGGTGGGAGCTTCACCACAGCAGTGCATCACTGTTCAGAACAATTGTCTCAATGTGCTAGCTCATCAGTGTAATTTCATACTGGAACGTTTCTGGCTTCTTACAGGGCAAATCCTTCCCAGTCAGGCCAATAAAAGAAATCCTTGACGGGACTGTTCATATTTTCTGAGTTTACAATTCAGAATAAGAAAACAGTGAGAGAAACAATGAAAACCATGTCATATGAATTTATCTGTCTTGCATATGCAATACACGTTGCAGAGAAAGGAAAGAGGAGAAAAATGGGAGAAGTTGTAAAATGCTACAATTTATGACTTTTGGGGGAGAGTCAAGAGTTTGAGCTTGAGGAGACCTCCTGTCTTTGCATTCTGTTCTAAGTAACTTCTGTGGGCACTCCAAGGATAACAGGGGACTGCTAACAGAATGAGGACCATGGAATGCCTCCTAAATATCAGTTTTTAAACATGGGCTTTTAGGCATGAACACGTTTAGGGACAACCTGGATAAGAAGTTTCCTTTTAAAAAAAGTGTTAATGTATATTTATATACCTGAGTAGCAGAAGTTATGCAATGCTGTATCATTGTGCAATCAAAATGTGATTCAAAAGCCTTGAAAAATTTTCAGGCAGTGGAAAAATAATGTAAGTTTTAGGGAGGATGATCAGTTAACATCAGTAACTTGTTTACTTTTCCTGATCAGGATGATCAGGAAAAGTAAACAAGGAATTGGTTTAATATAATCTAAACCACAGCAATTTCAAATTCCCAGTTTTAAAAGAGCTATTCTATTTTATTTTTCCTATTCTTTTCATCTTTATTTATTTTCTGTTCATTTGTTAAAAACCTTCCAATAGTGTAAGTTACATGGCTAATATCAGTAATTTATAATTTATGTTCTCTCTCTTAGTTTTCCCCATCTTCATGATGTGAGAGAGGAGTATAATTAGAAAAAAATCCTGTTATTGCAATATATCCAATGTTTAGAATCTTAAAGTGCTGTAGTAGGTTCTTGCAAGAAATACTACTTGCAAGAAGTACTATATCTAAAATAATTTCTATACAAAGAGAATACCCTGGAGGATAGGGGGCTTCTCTTCTCTTTTTTTTTCCATTAAAAATGCCTTTATCTTTCAGTGCTTTTTTATTCTTCTTTTTTTTTTTCCTTTCTTAAATTCCTGTGTTTGATCATTCACCAGTGTAAACATTTAGATTTTTTCCTGAATATGTCATAATACCTGATATACAGTAAAGAATGTGGAGCAGATCAAAATAGTTTATTTACATAAATGATGAATAAGTATTAAGGAATGAAAACAACTGAACCACACATACAGTCTGGTTAAAAAGATCAAAATCTCATGGCTTGTGTTTGATACAGCAGGCTTATCTTCCACAGCTGATAGCTGATAGCTGTGGAGATGGAAACATTTCATGGTAAGTATAGCTGCCAAAAAAAAATCATGCTTTTGGTGACCTGCATCTGGAACTGCAGCTGCACAGCTGGGAGCAAAGTGGTGTGACCTATTTGTCTCATGGTAGCTGCTGGATAAAATGGGCCTGTTCAGCTGATGGCTGTCAAAAATTAAAGTATGGGATGTGAAGAGGTTGGGGCTGAAGCAGCTCCTGACACACTCAGAATGCAAGACCGAGAGACGAGAAATGCAGCAAAAACCAATGTGCAGTTTTCAGTTGGAGCACACTGGACTATATTGGACTATGTTTTTATGGCAGCTTGGGCAGTAGGTAAGTAGTAAGTGGGTAATGTGTCTTATTTCTACTACAGCACTGGAGGTAACTGTAAACACTTGTGAGTAACAGAAGAATAAACATAAATGCTTATGAAGCTCAAAATTACTGAAATCAGTTTCTACATGCCTACTGTGAAATGGCATCAATACCACACTTTCAAGACTTATGTGGTGAGTTGTAGCTGAAAAATATATTTCTGTAAGAAAAATGTAAATGGATGGAAGATTGTTTATGGCTTAAGGCCATATGCTACATGGTGTTTAGTGATCCCTTTCAAAATATATCTAGATAATTTTAAATTACTTTGAACTTTGCTCTTTTTGGAAGAGGCACTTGAGCTGGTCTGGGCAGAACAAATGTAGGTGGAACTGTAAAAAAACATGAGGCCATGTTGAAAGCATTGGTGTCTGCTGTTTTTGGTTTCTAGGTGCTAATGAGAGAGAGGAGTTACTGCTGGCATCACAATATCATTACCCTGCTGAGCACTGGAGAGAGAAAAAGGCCCTTAAACTTACTGTACTACAATATCCCATGTCATTTACTCAGAAACAAGAAATGAGGTCACATCACTACAGGTTTCCTTTGTATTTCTTTGCAATTTATCTGTAGTGTTCTTGAAGCAGCATCACAATTGATGCTCTCAATATATTGACAAGGCTGCTTTGCATGTCCTTCTAAATCATATTTCTACTTGCAAGATTTCCATATCAGGACATTTTCTGCATGACTTTTTTACACAATCAAAAATCATTACGTGTCTTTAGAGCCAGTAGCTGTAGCAAAGCAGCAAGAAATGAGAATTCAAACAGGTTGCTTATTTCAGAGTAAAAGCACTAGGTAAACCATAATTTATAAATACTATAATTTATAAACTACTGATTTATTTATTATCTCATTCATTACCATAAAATGATGAGGTTACAAAGTTCTTTTTTACAGATTCCCCATTTGCTATACGTTTCAATGTGCCTGTATACCTTTCTGTTGAAAAGATAAAAACCATAATTTATAAACCACTGATTTATTTATTATCTCATTCATTACCATAAAATGATGAGGTTACAAAGTTCTTTTTTACAGATTCCCCATTTGCTATACGTTTCAATGTGCCTGTATACCTTTCTGTTGAAAAGATAAAAACCTAGCTGTTTGGCATAAGATTCAAGGCACATATTTCATAAAAGCGTGACATACACTATACAAGAAAAAACCCCTTACAACTCTACTACCTAACACACATAGATTGAAGTTATATCAACAGAGCGAATAAGGCAGAAATGGTCAGTGTAAAAATCTTCTGGCAAAATCCATCGTTATTCTCTGTTAATGAAAATAAAAATATTTTGATGCAAAAAACCTTGAAACAAAGTCCTGAAATAAATTAAATAAATCATCTATAAATATGCAATGAATTTAAAGGACAGAAAGAAGCAGAAAAACACTGATTTTCATTTTAGCAAAGTATAATAATTGAATATTTTTGGCCCTATAAAACATAAAACATGTCTCCTGTCTGAGAGCTATGAAAAAAACCCCCAAAAGTCTTTTAAAAAGGGGATTCAATAAGATGTTGCATGATAGCTTATTGGGGGTTAGGTTTGTTCCATTTACTTAGAGAATTTTTCCCCATAAAGTTGCTAGGAGACTAAGTATTGGGTGCCTATGGGTGTTTGACTAAAACTAAGAGGTGGCCAAAGTCAAGTTTTGGGGCTGACCCTTTCTGATAATGGCCCAGATGTTGAAACCAGGTGAGGCAGTGTTTCTTATCTCTTTCACCACCATCCTCCCTCCAGGGGATATCTGCTGATAACGGGCCATTAAGGCCATCATCACCAATCACATGACACATTACATCATCCCATTGTGAGATGCTCCACCCAGTGGTGGGAGTGCTCCAGACTTCCTACCTAGATAAAAACAGAGACTCAGGAACACAAGGACATCCTGTTTTCCACTGGATGCCAGAGGAAGATCGGACCCATCTCATCACCACCAGACCCTTGCTTTCAACGGGATCATCTCTACTCCACAGAACCACATCTGTTACTCCAGGAGGATTCATCTGGACTGCTTCTAACACCCTGACCAACAGGGTGTCAGGTCACATCCCTGACTCTGTCAGGGGTTTTCTAGGGTTTTTTGTTGGTTTTGATTGCTTGTCTTTCTGTACTACTACATTTTGATTTTTAATATTCCTAGTAAAGAACTGCTATTCCTATTCCTAAAGCTTTGCCTGAAAGCCCTTAATTGCAAAATTATAACTATTTGGGGTGAGGTGGGGGGTTGCATTCTCCATTCCAAGAAAAACTACAGCTTTCCCTGGTGGATAACTGTCTTCCTAAACCAAAACATAGTTAAACAATTTATAAGGCGCATGAAAAAAATGAATTATACACACAATGAGACAGTGATGTTACCTGAAAATCTAATGCTAACAACAAATTCCCTTTTTTGTTTGTGTGATCTAACTGCATAAGTCATTGCCAACACATACCATATAGGTTTACAGTTTAATGTTATTAAACCGTATTAGGGTGCTGGTATGAATGTGGAGTATCTCTGTAGTTGTATTAGATACGGTGTGTATTCCTTAAACACTCAGCTGCTTATTTTTGTCTTTCACAGCAGTATGGATAAAGTCAGGAATGGGAGTAACCTGCATAGTAAAAAGTGCCTGCACTTCCCTGTGATGAAAGTGTCCTGAACTTTCGTCACTTAGGGTGCTGACACAAACATTTGGGGTGATCTGCTAAATCCCTGCAGATTTCCATGGCTTTATATTTAGAATTGGGTTAACAATGAGAAAAATGGTCTTCCCAGTTAAATTCGACCCTGGCTTTAAAACGCAGCAGCTAATTCTTCTCAGTTTACTTTTTTTAAAAATTTCTTCTGTGTGTGTGTGTTTTTGTTGGGGTTTTGTTTGTTTGTTGGCTTTGGTTTTTTCTTTATTTCTCTCTCTCTTTTTTTTTTTGGTATACTTTTCTCTTTACACATGGGGTCTTTTATTTTTCACTTGTATCAGAGGAATTCTCATTCAAGAGACCTGAAGCAGGTTCTGCTGAGATATCTCTACTTAGCATCGACTCTGCAACCAGAAAACCTCAGTCTTATATCCTAACAGGCAGCACAACACTAGGGAGACAAAAGGCAAGGCAAAGCAAGGCAAGGAGACCAAGGCATGTGGTTGCAAGATCCATCAGAAATAAACTGCTGGAGTATCCATCATGATGCCACAGATGAATTGTGGTTGACTGGAGTCATACTTTACTGTGCAGTATCAAAGCTTTGGTATTTTACTAACTTTATTTAACTGAGTTGAGGCTGTACAGCTTTATGAGGGCCGTCCTCTACATCAGTTTGAAATGAATTCCTGCTGAGCCGTGTATTGCAGCCTGATGGGGTCATCCTTGTATGTGCCTGCATTTCTTCTGCTGTTTCTGGACCAGAAAGTCACTTTCCTCTGGGATAAGTGTAGAAGAATGTCATAAGAATCAGAATAGGACTAGGAGATAATAGTGGTTTTCAACATTTTCTTAGGTTCTTTCAAGCTGCTCAGGGAATGCATGGCAGGTTGAATTTGTACCACTGCAACTTTTCACACTTCAGCTTCCCCTTCTCAACCCAGCAGCATCAGTGACACAGATTTTATGGCAGCAATAAGCTTAGTTTCATCTGAAGATTTTCTTTCCCATTCATTATTTTGGCGTCTTTACTAATGAACACAACTGTCCTTAGGTGTGCCCTATTCTTGCAAAAAACACAATGAAGCCTGCATCTAGGGCTGAACTCAGCCCTAGATATGTTTCAGAGAGCTGAATGTGAACTAAAGAGCTTTTGGAAATATAGCAGTTAAGGGAATCATGCAATGGAAATGAAATATAATTTTTGGTGAATAAACTCTACTGAATGCCAGGAAAGGTTCCCGCATCTTAATGTGTAGTATTGCAATTGGAGAGTTCTATTGGAAAAACTAGGAACAGGATGATGGATAAAACCTTTTCTCTTTGTCAGTAGCTCAGGATTTTGAAATAGTTTTCAGTAGTCTAGAGTTATTTCCATACCTGAAGCAACACTGCCTAATCTGTGATGTCCTTTGCCTATGTTTTCTTCAACTGAAATACTCAGAGCTTGATTTTCATCATCTTTGGTGGGTTCAGTTGTGTACCAGCTCTTTACTGCAGCTGATAGGTGCAGATATAGTGATATGGCATTCATCTTGAATTTGAACTTGTGTCTTTTTGCTCCCTCCAAAATAGATAAAACTGGTAGAAAACTCAGCCATAAAACTGAATCACACACTCCTGCCTTGTCTTCATTTAAAGACAGAAGTAATCTCTGTGTTGACTGAGGGTCCTGTGTCTTTTCCTGTCTCTCTGCCACCGTGCAGTGTGGCTCTTAGAACCCTGCCTCAATTTCCTCATTCATAATGGAGCAATATCATCAACCTTCCCCAGAAAGAGGCAAAGAGGACTCCTGGTGCATGAATCCAGGGTATTGGAAACAGTACAACATCAGTAATACACAGGCAAAACATTATAAAGTTTTATATTCTAAGGAGACTACAACAATGCCTAGCTCAGTTAGTTAGAGCAGAGTGCTAGAAATGCCAGTGATCCCTATAGGGGCCATTTATTTAAGAGTTGGACTTGATGATCATTCTGGGTCCCTTCCAACTCAGACTATTCTGCAATATGGAAATATTCTCTTTCTCCTTTTTCTTTTTCTTTTTTTTTTCCACAAAGGACATATCCCACTCTAATGTGCACAACATGGAGAGAAGCTGAGGGCACGGCTTAACAAGAGAAGCTTTTTTACTGGTGATTATCAACCACACTATTCTGACTGTCATATTTTTGAGGCAATTTAGGGCAGGATGAAGAATCCCAAATGAGTTATGAAAAGGAAGACCAGTGTTTACAAAGGGTATTAAAATGGTATTGCATGGGGAAACAATACTGTGCAAAAAGCCCTAGTGTTATATATTTTTAATTTTTTTAATAAAGGTCATGGCTTACCCATCAGTAGTAGTATCTGGGTACCTACCATGGTCATTCATAGTAAGAAATAATTTTCTAATTGGTATTTTTATCTCGAATAATGAATCTTAACTAAGAGGTAGAGAGCTGCAGTCCAGATATTTATATGAGGATGAATCCGAATAATGAGTTTACAAAGTCTCACAACTGTCTTAAAATACCCCTCTGGTTTGTTTTTTTCTTTCTGTAAAACAGAAATCTGGAGAGATTAATCTCTGAAGCACTCCTCTTTTGCTGAGTGATCAGCAACACATTTGGCAACATTGCCAAATGTAGGTATTCTTAGATGTTGTTTTTTGATTGCTTCCTTTGGAGGAGGGGGGAAGTATTTATAGTGTTTGTTTTTATATTTATTTATTTTAAGGTGTTTCATGAGTGCAATGTGTTTTTGCTTCCCAATACTGTCTCATGATGTGGCATTAATCTGATTTCAACCACATAGCATAAGAAGCAGTTTTCAGCATTTGCAGCTGTCTCTGCTGAATTTGCTAGAGGCTGAATTTTTTCTTTGTGGAACCCCTTCCATGAGATGCCTTTGGTGAAATTGCAGGCTGTCAGGACTTATAGGGCTCTTGTCAGTATGCCTTCAGGAGGACTGACATTGTAGGACATCTGCAATAAGAACAAAATGCAGTAAGAATTTTCTGTCAATGGATGCTTTATCAGGAAGAGAAGGATCAGAACATGAAAAACTTTAACATCACTCACAGCTGGTAATTTAGGGCATGTTGAGTATGTTTGCACTTTCCCTGTGTTCAGCTTCAGATACTGAGAGTAGCGCTTTTCTTTTTGTTGTATTGAATTTTCTCTGTGAATACCCCTTGGCTGTTACTGAAATAAAAGAGATGTTATTTGTTGTTGACTGATCTGGAATATAGACAACAGCTTAGTGAAAACACAACCACAAATTGGTTATTGGAGACAAAAGGCAGATTTGAAAACCATTCCAGCACCTGCGATTTCACTCTTTTGCACAGAGAACCTTTCAGCAAGAACTTGTAGAGGGTGAAGAAAGAAGCAGGAAAGGAAACTTTACTAATAAGACCCGTGGTGAATTAACAAATGCAACTAACTTCTGCAACACTCCCTTCCCTTCTTGCCTGGCTCTCTAGCAGGAATTTTGAGAAGCCAGTCAGCACTGGGTCTGACACCAGAAATTCCCTGAAAATTGCATGACTGTAACTACAGGCAGAGCTGTGCATCCCCTCAGGCTCTACCATTGCTGTGACTGGCTTTACTAGGATAATGCTGTAACCCAGACTGATGCATAAATTTGGAAGGGGGAGGGTGGGGGGTGTAGATGGACAAGAGATGGTCCCAGCCCCAGGAATCATCTGTATTACCATCCAGCGGATGAAAGCAGGGAAGACATAAAAACAGCAACTAAAACCTGTACAGCTTCCCCACCAGCTTCTATCATGCTGGGGAGGGCATAACATTAAAACAGACTGCATTTCCACCAGAATACGGGGTTGGCACCCTGCAATCCTTCCTCTGCCCTCCTTCTCTCTGCATAACTTTTCTTCAGAAAGTTGTGCTGTGCTCTAAAAGACATGTGTCCTCTATTTGGTTCCCATTGAAAAGATTTCAAAAGCAAATGTGCTTCAACTAGTCCTGTCTGCTTTGCCCTGAGCACAGTCAATTCACCTCTCTTTGGCATGGTTGGGTTTGGGACACGTGCATGGAGTGGCAAAGAGTTTGCTCTTTAAGAAGGTACTTCAGAAGGAAGATTATCCATAGGGAAATCACCAAACCTGACTGAATCTCTGGTAGGGTCTCTAAGGGGCAGCTGCACAGCAGAGCCATAAGCCAGCCTCTGAGCACCCTATGGACTATAGGGGTAGGTGGTGTATGGTAGCTGGAGGTACAAGGCACTGCTGCAACTATGACCTTGCAGCATGTTTAACTACAGATCTCCCTGCTCCTTGCAGGCTTCTGGACCACTTGGAGAGTATCCAGCAGGGCTAGGATGGATTAGCCTCCCCATAGGAGCCTGTACTGCTTTAACAGAGTAGCAGAAGTGGGAAATATTACCCATCCATTTGTAGGAGTGCAGAGGAAAAGTGGACCCATTGTAGCCCTTAGGACACTTTCCCATGTCCCTCATAAGCTTTTGGAATAAAGGTGGGAATTTTGATTACTTCATCATCTGCTCACCTCCAAAATGCAAACACGTAACCATCTCACACCCTCCAAAAATCAGGCTAATAGATTCTGTAAGGTGCACACCTTCACATGCCGTTATCCGGTTTACGTCAGTAGCTAAAGCTGAAAAGAGGCTCTTTAAATAGCCTTAGCTTCTACTTAAGAAGAGCACAGAATTATACAGTTTCTGATAGCACTGATAGCAACAACTCTCCTTTGCAGACCTGGCCTTCATTTTCATGCACATTGTTAGAAATTTGCTATACAAAAAAATTTGTTTACTTATATGCAGTAAAACAGCTTCAATCATCTGCATTAGGGTTTCCCAGAACTGCTAATATTGCTGCTAAAGGGATTGTTTTACAAAAAGAAAGGGTGACAGACCGTGGTTTCTCTCCAAGGACAGCAGTAGCAGCAGCAGTGTCAGTAACAGCAGCAGCAGAGGCAGCAGTAGCAGCAGCAGTAGCAATTATTAGTACTGAACAAGACATATACAACAAAACAGGGCTTTAGAAGGACTTGTGTGTAGTAAAATCACAGCTGTAACAAGAGGTAGAATTACAGCATAGTTATCCCCTGACCCAAATACAATACAGTCCTTTTCTGTTGTGGTGGTGGGTGCATGACTAGTTCTACAGGTCAAGGCTTAAAGGTTAAGTTTACCAGCTGCACCCTAAAATGAAACTGCATTGCAAGTGGATTGGTCCCATGACACATTTGTATTTCTAGTATATAAAATCCTTAAATAGGCTAGTTGCTATAGATCTCTCCCTTTTTCTCCATCTTCCCTGTGTATGCATATATATATTTTGCCCTAAGGATATCTGCAGAGAGCCACATTTCTCCATTTACTGTTACAGGAAGTGCTTTGATATGAGGACAGGGTCATTGTCAAAATCAAGAGATCAAAAGATTCACAGTTAACTAGTCACTGAAACACTTAATGACAAAATTTGAAACAGTCAAGCCTGTGTTCTCATTAAACAGTGACAAAACAAACTTTTTTCATTGATAATGTCAGGAATTTAATTGCTATTTTGCAGTTTACTCAGGCTACTTCATAAAATATACCTGATACTTCAACTCTATGCAAGTAGAGAAAGTGTGGTCAGTTTTATTAAGAAACAGGTGAAAATCAGGAAAAATTTAAAAGAGGCTGTCTGATCTTTACAATGTCTGAAAATACTCAATTGACTTTCAGTGCTTTATTGTGTACAATCCAAATTCTGGCTGTAAGACAAGATGGAAAAGAGGGGTGGGAGCTACTTGGTAGTGGCAGATTTCTAGGCATGTGAACACCATTGTTCTGATCAAATGAGAGAGATAGGTGTTAGTTGCAACTTCATCATTTTGCAGCAGTTGAGCTCTTTTGCATTTTAGTGTTATGTGCCTTATAAATGATAGGTTTAAAAAACACCAATACAATACAAAAAAAAAACCAACAAACAAACAGTAGAAGTTAGAATGTTAAGGAAATTAATTTAAAAGGTTCTGATTCAGGATCTATACACTCCAGTATCTTCCAGATTTCTCTGACAACTTTTATTAGGGCATAAAATCCCAGTTATCATTGTTATGCCAAGAACTCCTTACCAATTCTACTTGCTACAACATCTGATCCTGACAGAAGATCTCAGGTCTGCAGCTCTGCCATCATTCCAATTGAAGTGAAGGTCACTGGATTTCTCACAAAGCTTAGCTAAAACTGAAAATTGCACCCCTCCTTTTATTAAGATTTATTTCTTAAAATGTGCTCTGGATTTTAAAGTGGGGTCCTTTTTCTCCCTGTATGGACACTAATCTGATCACCCCTTCTTAAATTAGTTTCTTAAATACTAAATGGTGTTGCAGGCTTGTGGATAGCTCATTGCCTCAGGCTTCTGGTATTTCATAACATGTTGCTAGAAATTGTTGCTGAAAAATGTATGCAACCCAAAGGCACTGAAAGACCTCAACATGTAGTTTGCCTCTGTTCCTTTTATCTTACCACCTAAAAATAATGATGGAACAAGACATCGTGTAATTCAGTCAGAATTGAAATTTTCCATATTGTCCTGGCTTTTAAGAACAATTAAATCCACTTGTTACCACTAAAATATCTGAAGGGTTTTGCATCTTCTCAGGTCAAACATGAGATGGTCTTCCCTCTCCAAGCAGGGCAACTCCTGACATTTTTCAATGTCAGGCAAAATGAGCCTGAGGACAGGGGAAGATGGGAAGAAAGAAGGGAAGGCACTCAGGCAAGCAAGCCTTAAGAAAAAGGGTTGTTTATTATTGTCATATGGAAATAAAAGAAACCCCCAAATTGTGTGAGATTGTCCCACTGTTTGTTTTTATGTTGTAAGCAGCTACACATGGGAGATTACTTTGATTCAGCATCAGTGTGGGAGTGGGACAAGAAAAACCAAAGACATTCATGCAAGGCTCAGTTGTTTCTTGTTTGTTGTTTTTCAGCGCCAAGGTGTGGCATTTCAAAGTGTGGCAGAGTGGGAGCTATTAAAAAAATCTTTCTGGCTGTTGCATAAGGTAGGGGTTTGTCTAGACACCTGGTAAAGCTGTTAAATGTTGTGCTGTTACATGAATCAGACAAACCATGAAGGAATAGGTGGCAACAACATGGCAAATTATTAAAATAAATGTTATAAACCATTAATTTTAAGTATTATTCAAAGTGCTCTGTTGAACACCACCTTTCAGGGATCTGTTGCAAGAAAATACTGTGAAAACTGACAGAAAAAGCACAACAAATTTCAGATTGAGATTCTCAGGCGAAAGGGTTGCTTGCAAAAGTGGATATAGGAGTCAGTGAAACCAATGAAAATCGACCAGCAGATTAGTAATATCTCTCAGGTATTTTCCCTATCTCTCAATGACATATGAATCCTCCAAATGACAAAAAAATCCTGTCCATTCATGAATCAGCTCCTGAACTGACACTGGTTTCATCATAGTTTGTTAAGAAAGAAATAAAAACTGGATTTGCTCGCATTACTGAGCTAACATGAAGGCCAACAAACTGGGAACTGATCTGTGAGTAGATCAGTTCATTCTGAGCTGGTCATCCATCTATTTGAAAGATGGATTAAACAGGGAAGGCAGCAATAGCTTTAGCATCCTGATTTTAACTCACTGTTAGTCCTCTCAGACACAGTAGATAATTTACATCTTGCTAGTGAAGTAGAGGGACTGCTTTTGCTACTAAGATTTGTTTCAAGTAATTCAAAGATTTCAAGCGTTCATTTGGGGGTTCCATTTTGGAATGATTCTGCTAGCAATTATAAGCATAGCTGTCCTTAGATAATTTAATATTATTAAAAGTTTCTAAAATAAGAATTGGGTTATAAAGTGCATAATTTAAGAGTAATTTATTTCATTATTTAAATTTCCCCAAAGAATTTGATCATGGTACAGTCTGACAGTGTGTATGCAGTACTACTCTGCCCATTACACTTGGGTCTTTAATTGCAGAAGATACCATCAGAATAAGTTATTTTAGCTAGGTTAGCACCTGGACTCAATGATCTTTTCCAGCTTTAAAGGACTTCTCCAAACTAAACAATTCTTTGATTTCTAGCTCATGCATTTTTGCCCTACTTATAATCATAGTCTGCTATGGTACCCATCACAGACAAAGATCAAGATTTTCTCCCACAACTACCTGAAGTTTTGCTATATGGAGTGGCCCAGATTGTATGGAAGAATATTGTTTCTGTGAGTATGGATATGTAAAAGTACAGATGGCTATGCTTTGGCCCTCCTTCATTAGGAAAACAAACCTGATGAGAAATGTTATTTGAAGATATATTGCCAGATCACCATGAAGGGGAATGCCTTCCTCTCTAAAGACCATAACTAATCTCTTGCCTTTGTTGTCATTTACATTGTGATGTCTTGATCACACTCTAACACTGCTAGCCTCAATCTCTACTTTCTTTTAGTTTTTTAATTCCTTATGCTCCTTCAACTTTCATGCCCTGTACCAACAAGATAAACTCTATATTAAAACTGGCACTGCATCCTGCTTTTTGGCTTAATAGTTTGAGGAAAAATACAACTTCTGGTAGATAAATTAATAATAATTTCCTCATGTTTGGTTCACAAGTTTGAATCATACTCCTAAACTATAAGAAAAATATGTCTTGAAAAGTATAATTCCTTATCCTGACATACCACAGCTGAGCATGGATCTGTCCAATACTACAAACTTTCTTGCATCATGAAAAGTAATGTCTTAGAGGATCTCTTGACCATGGATGTGCAGAGAGTTAACACAGCTTCCAGCTGAGTCAGTTATTAACTGGTGGCAGAGACTGCCACTTGGCTGAAAATGTGTTTGTTTTGGAAATAAAATTAAGATCCTTCACCCTCAGAGGCATTTAAAGAATCATTTTGCATAGAAGTAAATTTCTCCTAGCTTGCCAAAATTCCCCAGGTAATCTCCCTGACTCAAAGCCGTTACTTTGGAGTTTCCTTTCGAAATATTTTTCACGGGGCTATCTCATGTATAAGAGGTCAAGGTAACTAGAGACCTATTCTACTTATTTGGTGGGATCAAAATTTCAACTGTTTGATACAATAATTTTCTCACTGAATTGATAGCCCATTCCTTCCCCATCCCCTTTGAAAGAAAAACAGCAGAACAGATAGTTTTGAAGTAGTAAACATTGTAATTTGTCACTCTAACAGACACCTCTAAGAGCAAACTCATACTGCTATGTGGCCTGCCCTGCTGTTTAGAAGGATAACGTGTCCCCTGGGGACACATTTCCCTCATCTGCAGTGACATGGTCTAAACTGCAGCATTGCATGTTTTAGAGCTGCCTACAATACCTCAAACCCCGAGGTGTGTCCAGGAAGAGCTACTAAACCTTTAGCAATTGCAAGCAGGCAGTTTAAATGCTCAGCAGGAGCTGAATACTTTCTTATGTGTTGATTATTCTGAAAGTTGTCCCTTGTCCTATCCAGTTCAACACAGCAGTATGCATTTGGTTCCCAGAGATGTTAATTTTGTACTTCTTTGATAAGATGCCTGAATAAATACAAACACCAAGGATATAAAAAATGCCCATGATTTTGATTTGGGTAATTAAATTTAAACATATTCCTAAGAAATCCACCGTGAAGACCGTCTTAAGTGTAACTGTAAACACGCACTTACATTTTGGAAATTTTTGTTGATGTAACAAATGTTACATCTATAAAGTGACATTTCAGAATTGTGTGTTTCTAAATACTAAAAGTTTCTTTAGTCCTTCTCATACGTGTCAGAAGACCAAGATTATAACATCTTTATCAGTAAAAAAGAAAAATTCATTTTGACCACGAACTTCTATACCATTAGGCCTACCAGAATTTCTTCTATCAGTGTTAATATTTTGGCTTAACATGCAAGTGCTTTGGTTTTAGAAATTGTTATTTCCATTTTCAAGTGGTGTGTTCCTGATTTATTTTCTGTAAGCTGAAGGACTCTCACATGTTCTCAACCTATTAGGTTCTGCCAGATTTGATAAAATTGACCTTTGAATAAAAGTGGCCTCTGATTAAGACTGAAGTTCTTTGCTTTTCTTAGTTATTTCTCATTATACAGACAATTTTGAAGCATTTCACTCTTACTTGCAAATGTAAAGATTAAGTTAAATAAATTTGCAATTTTTTGCTTGTAGCTTCCATGCTTTTCTTGAAAATGTCTTTGTTTAACATTGATCTTTTTGATTAACCAGTTACAGGCAATATACAGAAATGTAGTTTGGGCCCTCCATTTTACACAAGCTGTACCTTTAAAGTGTGTAAATTTCTGTAACCAGCTCCATTTCCAACTCATTACTCCTGTAATGAGTTGGAAAAAAACTGTAACTCCTTTCAGTTTTTATACAGCATGTATAATTTCATATTTCAATTGCAATTTCATATTGCTTCTAACACAATTAGAGAAGCTCTTAACATAATAGTAAAATCTCTGTGTACCCAAAATAACCTAAAAAAACCCTAAATGGTTTCAGTATTATGGAGCTTTATATTCAGAACAACATCATCAAATTGCCTTTGTATGATTGATTTTAACTACAGAGCATGCAGGTATTTTCTCTCAGCAAGGGGAGGAAGAGCTGCTACCCATCCTGTGTGCAGACTGCTCTGGTAGATATGTTTGCAGGACCTTGCTCATCAAACCATCTGCTTATCATGAAAGCAAAAGCTGCTGTGTATAGTTAGACAAAGTGGCCAGTGTGGCTCCCCAGAGGCCCTTTGGGAACAGAGTCACAGCAAGGCAAGAAGACAGCAACATTTTGTTTTATAGAACCATAGGACAGTCTGGGTTGGAAGGCACCCTAAAGATCACCCAGTGTGATCCAGATGTAGGGGCAGTTTCCACTAGACCAGTTTGCCTAAAGCCTCATCCAACTTGGCTTTGAACAATTCCAGGGATGGGGCATCCACGGCTTTTCTGAGCAACCTATGCCAGTGCTTCACCACCCTCACAGAGAGGAATTTCTTTCTAACATCTAAGATTACTCTGGCCTCTTTCAGTTTGAAAACATTCCCCCTTATCCTATCAGTCCATGCCCTTGTCAAAAGTCCCTCTCCAGCTCTCTTATAGCACTGTTAGTTGCTGGAAGGTGCTCTGAGGTCTCTCCAGAATCTTCTCTGAACAACCCCTGTCAGCCTTTCCTTACAGGAGAGCTACTACAGCCTTCATGGCCTGCTCTGGACCCGATTCAACAAGGTGATATCCTTCTTATTCTGTGGGTCCCAGAAATGGACAGCATTTTGTGCCTCCAAAAACGCATGTAGGAAGGGGAGAGAATACTCTGCAAAAATATCAAAGGCAAAATGTGCAGAGGAAGGGCTAGGAGAACTTTGGAGGATAAGAGCAAAGAGTAGATTTAGGTTTAAAAGATACAAGAGGCTCCCTGAAGGTTTGAGTCAAGTGTGGGAAGACTCCTAAAGGATCTGAAAATTCCATTGTATATCTCAATTTTAAATTCTTTAGCTGATCTCTACTTTTGTCAAATTAACTTCTTTCCAATTAGACTTGCTCATGAAATAAAATGCCCTTGATCTTTGCTAATATTTTAATGGAATCAAAATCCCCAAGGATAAAGACATTAGGATTCTGAAGCAAGTCTATGTTCATTTTTTAATTTACTTTTCTATTACTTTTCTTTAGAATTAATATTTTTTTAGCCTGGATTCACCCTTGAAGTCCACAAGGACAGCAACAGAACACTCCTCCACCCTCCCACACATTCCTGTCTCTGGAGGCAGCAAATTCCTCTTCAGAGAGGTAAGTTCTGGGTGCGGAGTCAGATCAAGCCTATTCCTGCAGTTTCAGATAGAAAATGAAGTAGTATTTTTCTTCATATATACAGACAGAAGAGTAAAACTTGTCCATATTTCCACTGTGGTTCTGAAAAATTTCTTTGCTCTGTCTTCAAGCCTAAAGAGCTGGACAGACATTTTGACACAGTGGACCCCTACTGCCCTGGTGCTCTGGGGACTGCTAAGTCTTAACTATCCAAAATAATTATACTTTCCTCCACTAAAGCAGTTCCAGTTCCTATGTGTAAAATGAAATTAATGTCCAAAATTCCATTGATATCATTCATTATAATTTGTTTCCAGTAATCTTTTAACTCAAAGTCTCCAGTTATAATCAATATCACTACTTTTCGTAGCACAGAGTGAAAAACACCTAATCAAATGATGGGCATTATTGGCATAGTGATGAGAGAAGGGATGGGGCACAGGAAACTGGAAATGTTCACCTGTTCTGCAAGGGGAAATTGTTCATAATGCATTTAAGACTGGGTTGAAAACAAAAGAAAGCACAAAGGTAGATGAAATTGTCAATCTCTTTCCATGCCAGATTTATCCAGAAATTGCATATGGGACCATCATGAATGGTCTTTCAGCTTAAATTGTTTGCACATTAGTTCTGAAACATGTATCTGATAATGGGAACTCAAAGTTTGCACAAAGGCTTAAGATGGGTCACGTTTCCATGTCTTGCCATCTTAGAGGATGGGTGGGAGAGCAACACCCTTTCATTTCCCATCTGTGGGTAACCAATCTTTCCTACTTAGCTGTCAAAGGAAGAGCAGCAGGAGACAGGAGGTTTCATGTTCAGGGTGTGAATTGTTCTTGCATCTGCTGGTGCCCAAGACAATGAACTGAAAAACCATGCCTTGATGGTGGCAGTAGCTGGAACAAGCTCAATGGGAAAATGGAAAAATGCAAGAGAGGAACAGACATCAAGAAAAGATTCTCACTTGTTTTGGACATGAATCACAGTATATCACAGCAATTTCATAGAAAACTGCACTCCTCCTGACAGAAAGAGAGTGTGCCCTTCATTGAGGTCCTTTTCCTTAAGCATTTTTCTGAGGCCATGGCACAACGGGCAATGTATCACTGTAGATCTTCCCACTGAGTTAATTAATGAGCAGGCATTTAGATAAACATGGCCATAACATCTAAGGGTTGTTAATCTCCAAGTGCAAAAATGTCTATTTCAACAGTGGTGATAAGTTTAGTCTGCTCCTGCAACCCGGTCACATGAAATGCTCTAAACTGAGTGCATCACCTCATCCATTTAAGTGATGACCAGCAGAAAGATGTGCAAGCTCACAGGGCAGCATTTCTAGAGCTCAGCCTCCTTTTCCTACCATGATTCAGTTTCTCTCATCTTGAGAGTAAGAAAGCACTAGCAGAGTCTCGAAAATACAGGTAGCAATTGACAGAACAAGAGGACACAGTCTTAACCTGCACCAAGGGAAATATAGGTTGGATATTAGGAAAAAGGTTTTTACAGAAAGGGTGATAAAGTATTGAATTGGTCTGCTCAGGGAGGTGGTGGAGTCACCATCCCTGGATGTGTTTAAAGAAAGGCTGGATGTGGGACTCGGTGCCATGGTTTATTTGAGGTGTTAGGGCTGGGTTGGACTTGATGATCTTGAAGGTCTTTTCCAACCTAGTGTGATTCTGTGACTCTTATCACTTTGCCCTGTGGATAATGAAATCCAGGGTTCAACGTCAGCCACAAGTTCCAGGGCAAGGCTGCTCTGTGTATGGTATGTGTACTTTTCATGTGTGTTGCACTGACTCTGACAGGCAACATCAAGGCCAGTGTAGGAAGGCAACATGTTGATTCTCTGTCATTGCAGAGTGATTGTCATTAATTCTCTGTGCTTGCATGTATGTAGGGGCCATATTCACTGGGGATTCACTTTAATGAGTATGTACACAGGCTTCTGTCATTCCCTCCTGCCCACCTACTGGTTGTTTCTCCTATTTTTCAGGCACCTCTGAAGAGGCACAGGAGTTTTCATAGGGGCTACACACCAGGGAAGAAAAGGTGATGTGTTGTTTTTCTGAGGCAGCTTTTCTGTGCCTAGGGTATTCCTGTAAATGAGAGGAGTATTAAGAATCTAACCCCTCAGATAAAGGGAAAGGATGAAGGGATGAAATGAATGAAACTTCCATTAAGCATTATGTAAGCAGTTTCTTCATGTTATCTGAGGTTATTCAGGCTGACAAGTAAGCAATGCTGTTTTCAATTTAACAAAAGCATGCCATCTGTGTGCAGTGCAGTGGAGCCTCAGAAGCACCATGTTTAAATGAACTAAAGCATGAAAGAAAGCTCTTGACCAATTCAGTAAGGAAAATCAGTAAGTTTACTTTTCCAATTAGCACAGTAAGAAGTGTCCCTTCTCCCTTTTGCTACTCCAATTAAAAAAGCTTTATTTCTCCAGACTATTGCTCTCAAGTGCTCTTGCACTAATTCAAGTGATAAGTTCTACATTCCATCAGTTGGGAATTTTACCATAGGAAACATGGCCAGTTTTTCTGTCATGATTCTGTCATTTTTTCTACTTGGTTGCTTTGGTGATTTGGAACAGTTTTCACTTTCAATAGTTGCTGAAGGATTTCCTCCTGTACTCATGGAATCTACAGAGAGAGGGTTCAGGTGATTCTTCTGTCATCTCTGGTGATGAGAAATTCTTAGATAAGAGAAAGGATCCAGATTTAGGTCTGCTTGCAGCCCTTTTGCGAGACAGCAACTCAATGACTGCAGTTCTTGCAGTTTGTGAGGAAAAATTATCTTATCTGACATTTGGTCAGGAGCATAAGTTCCTGCAGTGAATGTTCAGGCATTTCATGTCCTCCCAGGCCAGACCAACACAGCATTTTGGAGCCTACATCCACACTAAGAGCCTTCTGATGCAGTAGTGATAGGTATTGGTTTGGCACTTTTGCAGTATAAGAAAGAAATACAATATTTTTACGGAGCTGGGGAAGGCAAAAGCAGGAGGAAATTGTCCCGTGACTGCTCATAACTTGAGGTTAGAGCCTCTCCTAGATTTATGCAGGACAGTTAAAATTTAAGGAGTGGAAAGAAAGCAAATATTAATTCCTCCCTGTAAATTTAAAAGCTAGGCTAAAGAAAGCTGGATTGACAATTCTTTGGTATTTCTGCTTTCTCTGCAGATCTTGCAGAGCCTTGGCTTCATGCTCATTTTCTGTATTAAAATAAATGACAGTACATCAGGGGAAAATCCCCCACATTTTAACAAAGCACACAATATTACATGAACGTAGGACAGTGGTTAAATACTGCCATGTAACTGGATGCTTCCTTTACAAAAGCAATTTTACACTATAAAATCAGCAACAAGAAATCTCTGGGTTCAACAGGATGTGCATTTTTGAGGATGAATCTCTAAGATATATGCCACCTTGTGTTAGAAAGAAAAATATCAATATTATCATGTTCAACTCAGTTGACAGAGGATTTTATATTAAGAATGCTTTTGAGATGCTTAAATTGAGAACAGAAGGCTATTGTATTCCTTATGAAATGGAGTTAAGAGTTGTAGTTCAATCAACATAGTGTTCCAGCTGAAAATAAAGCACCTAAATAGAACAAAGTTAATATCTGATGAAAAGATGAGCACTGAGTGATTGTCCGAACCTTTGTCTGACACGGATAACTCCATTACATTTCTTCATTACAGCATTGACACTTGCAGGGCTGCATAGGTCTGTCACTGCCCAATTTAAGTAATGATGTTTTTTGTGGTTGAAAATGTTGGCCCGTCCCAATAATAACGAACACAGACAAGATATATTGTATGAATTGGCAGCCTAGAGATACATGTTGGTTGGGATTTTTACAAGTAAAAAATTCTTTAATCATGAAATATGTTTAAACTCCAAAGAAACACAGCACTGTCAAATTTCAGTGCTCAAAAAGTTTTGTGCTATATGCTCCCCTCTCAAATGCAAGATGTTAAGACATAACATTATTTATATATAGATATATGTGTGGATATAGATGGGATAAATATATTCATATTCAATATATAGATGCAGATATGTAAACACATAAATGTACATACATGTGCATGCATATATATATAAAAATGGAGCTCCTCATTCCTCCTCTTCATTTGTAAGCTATTTTTAAGTACCTGCTTCTCAAGTGAGGGGCTATTTTTGTTCAGTCATTAGTCCAGGCAAAATGTCTTTTTTAATTTGGTGGTTTTTTGATTTTGTTTATTTATTTGGGGTTTTTTTTGTTGTTGTTATTTTTTTATTTTTAACATAGTCTGAAAAACTGTTCCTGACACCACATTATGTTTACAAGGAATTGAGTGCTAAAAATAGAAGTTCAGTGCTATATAGACTTAGTCGATTATTTGGTTTTGTTAAAAAAAACCCTGCAAACTGTTCAGCGGAATGGCAAATAATTTCATTACTTTTCACAATTATTTCCAAGACTGTGCACTAAATTAGAAGAAGCTTTCTAAAATCAAATTCTTTTTTTTTTTTTTTTTTTCTGCAAATGCCAGCAAGGTATGTTTCAAAAGGTAGGTGTCCTATAAAAACCTCCACTGCCCAGAAGAAATCAAGGTGAGCTGTTACAGGACGGGTATGGTTTTTGCTACAAACACTGAGACCAAAGGCTTGGACTGGGACTGCTGCTGGGATGGGGCAGGTCTCTGTTTAACTGTGGTCTCACCCTACCCACAGGTCACACGGAAATATTTAATCTTACCTATACAAATGTAGATAAATATTACTGTCAATGTGATATTTTGTAAGGGCTGTGTAGATTAAAGATGTGTGGATTCTTTTTTTGTAGTAGATGGGTGCACAGGTTAGAATAAACTGGCTGCCAGCACAAATCACTGTGTTCTCTCTCCAGAGTTCATGCAAGCCTCCTCTGACCGTGTTGCTGTGCTTCTCAAGGCAAAGGTTATGCCAAGTGGAAAGTCACCCCTAGGATGTCCTGAAATGGGTTCTTGGTCTTCAAACACAGAATTTCTAAAGTATGAATGAATCACAAAATCTCTTAGAGCTACCACAAATTTGGCAAGTATGTCTGCTTAGTGAATTTTTGTTGTATGCAAATCCAAACTTGGATTTTGCTTGCAAACAACACGCATATGTGCTAGTATCTGTTTTAACTTTGGTTTTAATGTCTGATGTAATTATTTAAAATGCTGAAATATGATGGGAAATGAGATAGTGCTTCCTTTAATATTTCTTTCAAAAGATAAGGATGTTTCATTCTTTTTCACTTAGTACTGGCAGAAAAATCTTGATTGAAATTAAGTTCCAAGAAAATCAAGGAAAAATATTAAATCTTTGGATATTTTCTCCTAGCTTCAAATGAGGTCTGCTTTCTTTGCATGGGAGAGACTAAGAGAACCAATTTCTTTTTTCCTCAAAAAAACCCTCATCCTTACATATGCACTGAAATTATAATTTTCTTTTAAGTTAACACAAAATAGGCATGTTATCTTTTAAGCAATAAAAGAGTGACTAAGGCAAGTATCTGGAGCTTTTAATTGTTCTTATCTGCATTGCAAAGTGTTCCTCATTTCCTAAAAACGTAGTCACGTCATTGGGGCTTTAGAAGCTGTATGTGTTGCAAAAAAAAAAGAAGAAAAAGGAAAAAAGAACTAGATGAGCTCACAGTTGCCCACAAGGATCATGTGAAAATAATTACCCTAGTAGAGAAACTTGCTTTAGAACTCAGCCTTTTATTTATCCATCTTCAGTCACATTTATGCCATTATAGACATAAGGATGAGCTACTTACCAAGGCTATTGTTTGCTGTTGACTGGTGCATGGAAACAGCACATTTTAATGTTTTCCAAGAAAAATGTGTAAATTTTTTATATGCCTCTGACTTAGTTTGGGTGGTTTTATTTCCTGGCTTCTTTTACATCTTCATACTGCAATGCTGATATGAGAGGTGGTACAGAGCAGCAGCAATGTGCTAGGCTTTTAAGGACCTTTACACAATCAGTAAAGAATCAGGCAAGGTAAAAAGATAACCATGGTCTGAGTCAACAAAGAGCAGTTTGGACAGACCAAATTCTCCGATCCATGACAGATAGCCCATTTTAAGATTTATTGGTGTCTTCCCATTAGAAGATACCAAGAAATAAATATCTGGTAGTGAGACCCTATTCAGCAGCAGTAAGGAAACCATGACCTCCTTGCCAGTGTGGGTGCAATGTCTTGTGGACATGTGACTTGCCAAACTGAAACACTAATGAAATGCACTTTTCATGGGGCATTCCCTTAAGAAACATTGCCAGTGGGAACAAAAGGAACACATGAGGGCCATGCCCCTAAGAATTTGGGCCTGCCTGCTTTCTATCTGACCCTGAAGTATGTCTCAGAAGGTGTAGAAGTTAATACAGATAATGAGTACAACGTACCTTCTCGCAATAAGTAGAAAGTGCTGCATTGCAATTAAGGGGTGAAGTGGGGCATGATGAACATATGGAAAGGGAGACCCTTAATAAATGATAGAGCCTTCAAAAGAAATTTCTAATTAGTATGCATTTGATGTGTCATATACCAATTTTAAGTATTTGCCTGGAATAAATTGCTATGGTTGGTCTTTGAAGGAGTGGTGAGATTAGCATTTACAAAGGGGGCAATTTTCTGTCTTCTTGACTCTGTTAAATGGAGGAAATAATTTCAAGACTGAAGCAGTAGTCAGCCCATCAATCATTCTCACAGCTGGAAACTGGGGATCCCAAATTCTGGGATGAGTTAATCTGTCAGTTAATAAATTCATAGTGGCACCATATGGTGCTGACACACTCCACACTGTGGCAAAGGACAGAACTGTTTACACAGGCATGCTGCTTTCTCAGGTATCTCCCTGCTGGATGATCTCTTTGTTTGGGAGGATCAATTTACTTTGCACAGTAATTTGACTGAATTGAACAGTTCAGAGAACATAATTGTTGGCTAATCCTAGCTAATCCTGTCCTACCCAGATGGAAGGAACAAAGGGTGTTGGCAGTAGGCAAGTTTTTCTCCATTCTGGAGGATGCTGTCTCTGGACATGATGAACTTTAATTAAAGCTGACGGTAGGCAGACATGTAGCCAGTACCCAATATAAGTGACAGAGATAACAGCAAGACCTACAGGGAGGCTAATTTACATATCCCAGCCTGGCTGCTGTCCTCAATTGTCCCTCTCCCAGTTATCCTAACTGGGAGAGGAACACACACAAAAGTCAGTATTACTAGTTCCAACCCTGACTGGCACTTCTTTAAAAACCAAATGAGAAATGATAGGCTCGTAAGCAAAAAATAGTAACCCCCCCCACCTCCATGTGTTTAAAACCACATGAGCAGGACAATTTAGTACAAGGCATTTGTACTAAACATTTTTCTGATTCACATAAAGCCACACCCAGACTTGGCTAGGCACTGCAGAGTATGTAACTTTCTAGTTTTAACTTTTAAATTCCTTGGTTTTACAATTATGTTTGAAACCACTAATTCTAAATACTTTGATTACATTTTAACTGGAGTAATAAAACTCAAATCAGTCTGAAAATATACAAAGTGTTGATTTTAATATTTTAATTTTAATCAAGCTTCTTTTCTATAACCAGTGCCTTTCTGATTAGTCTTTCACTTTAAAAATAGAATAATATAAAATAAAACAATCTTTTTTAAAAACAAGCATAATAAACAGAAAATTTCAAAATACCAAAATTATATGTGTTTGGAGTTTGTGCTGCAGCATGAAATAGTTTCCCAAAGTTGGGATTATAGCACTGAGAAATACAATCACTTGTTTTTAGGGAGTTTCCCCATCTTGTCTTCACAGCATCTTTTTAATATATGGTGTGGGGACTTTTCTTAACTTTTAGCTTGCCGTTCCTTTCAGTTTCTTAACTTTTGCCTTGTATTAGGACAGAAGTCCCTTTGAAATCAGTGGACTGAAATTGACAGATAAATATGACCTAGTATGTAGAAAAAGCCCCCTGCTCTGAGGTCTATCTCATGAACAGAAAGAGATACCTAACAGGCAATTGGTTGGTGAACGTAAATGTTTTGGAGCTATTATGTTCATTTTATGGTCTGTTGTTTGAGAACATTCATCTCAGTGCGCAGAACTCATCATTGTGACAGCCAAAAAAACCTGTGAAATGTCCCTTTTCCTCCCTTCTTTCCTCTTCCATGTCCCCAAAACCTGTTCATGCATTTCAACAAAGATGTGCTGGAAGGAAGCTTGGTCTATCAGGAGCAATTTGCCAGAATTCTTCCAAAATTCTAGGAAAGTTTGTCTTGTCTCTTTTCAGCAGTGAAAACTGGAGTTTAGAAAATTCCTGTTCAGCAGCCTTCTAGGATGAATTAGAAAGGATCAGTGGCAAATACCTTCAAAATCAAGGGAAGCAGCTTCCACAGCATTATATAAAAGAAAGATGAGATTTATTCAAGAGCAGACAAAGGCAGAGCAGATGACCTTAATTCACTCAGTAAAAGAGCATCTCTTCACATGTACTTTTTCAGAAGGTAGTTTTATGTGAACAGTACATGTAAGAAAGTGTGGATAATGGAATATATGTTCCTCATCTTCCCTTGCTGCTTTTAAAGAAAAGAACTTCATAAGAACATGTATTAAAATTAATTTATTTCATGCATAAAAGTAGATGAAAAAGCTTTCCTGTATATTAGTGATTGTGTTTTAAAATCCCATAGTATATTAGTACATACACAGTGTAATATTAACTACAATAACAAATTCTTATTGCAGGGTATGGCTTTATTTTAAAAGAATGATGGAACTTTTGAGGAGAGAGAGAAAAGGGAGGCCTGCAAGATATTAGATTTGGGCACGGATCTGTTTTCAAAATGATAGGCAAAAGTATATGTTAATGAAGATTTTTTTCATTAGTTAATTTCAAATTTAAGAAAAAATATGTTGACATACAAACCATCAAAAATATGTATATTAACCACTAGCTGCTTAATCTTCAAAATCACAGGTTAGTGTACAGAAAATAGAATGCCCCACTAGCAAGCTTATAAGAAGTAGAGCACTACATACATGACATATGTAATATATAAAAGGATCAGTCTGTTTATACAAACCTTTCAAAAGCTGTCTTCCAAATGGACAGACATCAATATCTTCATATGGAAAGCAATAAAGGCATGCTTTCATATGTAAAGAATGTGGAAAGGGGTTCCATATTCTGGGTTGTCAGTTTTGACTAATTTTATTTTCCTTTTTTAACTGACTTTATATATGCAAAGCATGGAAAAAATTGGCAGAATATGTAGAGACAGCCTCATTGCTATTTGTGAATTCCCACTAGGCTTGTCCTCTCTCTGGAAAATATACAGAGAAGATTCTTGAGATCACAAATGCTACCCAGCAGAGAGGGGGCAAATGGATTCTCTTAGGAATCCTTGGCAATGGCAGCACTAAATTGTAGCTACAATTAAAACATAAAACTTAATTTTATTAAGAGAATATATGGTTAGAATAGCACAGAATTTATGTTTATGGCACTGGTTTTCTACAAACAGAATATAGTACTACTTACAAGTAATGCAGTGCAGAGTTTATAATAAAACTGATTTTCTGGACAATGCTCTGTACTGTTGTGCCTCCCTCTCCTGTGCTGGGTCTATCACCACCATTGGGCTGGCCTGGGACCTTCAAAGCTGCTGAGGAGGGGAGTAACCAGCCTGGTGCATAGGAACCTTGAGGGAGGGCAAGAAGAAGTCTGTTTGACTTGTCTGCTAGAGCACAGAACATGCAGGCCCTGATAATGTTGGGAATGGGACAAATACATCCCATGTGGCCACAGAGACTGGCTACCTGCCTTGTAAAATGGTGTTTGTTATGCTGACCACATTACTGGGGTTCAAGCTGGGGAAGCATGTTACAGGCAGGTGTCACTCATGCAGATGCGGTCAGTGCTTTGAAGACACATCCCAGAGACCCCTAAAACCTCCTTGATTGTGATCCAGTCTTACCTGTGAGCCGCTGTAAGAGCAAGGCTGTGCAGACATGAAGCACCATGGACGTCCTCCCCCAAGGAGTTTAAAGCACTTATCTACATTTTTTTATTCTTAAAAAACCAAGGAGAAACATCCTATTCATGAGATGGAGTGACAGAATACCCCTTAGTGAACACAGCTGGTTCAGTTTTACTTCCATTAGCTCTTCCCCCTCTTTCAGAAAAGAAAAATACAGCACATGAAAATACAGCAACCCTTCATCAAGAAGTATTTACTTCACATGCCCCGAGTTTCTGGCACATGCAGCAGGACCTTGGGAAGGAGTTCCAATCCAGAATGTGTAATTGCACAGCTGATTTTGGGAGAAGACTAAGTGATCAGAGGCTTCAATTTCAAAAAAGCAGTTATATAATTTTCTCAAGGCAAAGTGAATACTCAAATTGCCCTTCCTGACAGTTTCAATAACTTTTTGATTTATTAAGGTCCTTATACAAAAATGAGGTTGTAGAAAGTGCCTAACTTTATATCTCACCATCTTGCAGTGTGCACAGTTGTTGTCAGCAACAAAGGAGAAAAGAAAACGGCAAATATTTGCTATCTCTCTTTAAAGGTATATGGATGCTGCTTTTCTGTTTTCTTGGCATATGATCTTTGGGCATACTATAAAAGCAAAATGTGAACCTCTTTTGCCTTGTGCATGTAAAGAATCAAAATTAATAGGACTAGAACTAATGTCAAATAGCTCTTCCAATATGTAAAAATATGATTGGTACAAAGAATTGAACAATATGAGTATTAATTTGCTGAATATAATCCTCCTCAAAGAGGAGACCCTCTTTGCAAGAATTCCCTTCATAAATAACCACACTTCCAATTGGTTTCAATTGCAGGAAAATTTTTTCCATTTTCCTTTTGGGGAAAAGTCATCCAAGTCCCATATTTTTTCAGTCAACTGTGTTTTCTCAGACTCCTAGTAAATCAGCCTTCCCACGTTCATGTGGTTCTTACAGACACTATCTCATTGTGTACTAATTGCAGACAATTTAAACTATTTTTTTTTTCATATTTCTGGAAAGAAACCCTTGTGTGACTGTGTAACAAGGAGCAGTGGGAAAGGACTGGAATTGTGCAGGAATTGTGAAAGATTCTCTTCCAGTTACACTCATGTCATTAAGAGAGTAACACGAGGCACAGCTATAATGACTGAGAGCAGCAGGTTTTCTTTCTCACCTGCTTATGTCATATCCACCACTCACTCTGTTTTGAAGGTTTGTGCCAGAATATTGAGTACATGTATAGACAACAATTATCATCATGCTAATTGAGGATACTTTGCTGCATCCCACAACCCCCACATACAAACTGATGATTCCAAGTTGGTTCTGCAGAGCCAATTGCTCTTTTGGAGGCATAAAATATTAAAAAGGATCACATTGTCCTGCTAGGCTGCACTGTCCAGTTTGCAGAGTACATTGCAACAAGTGGCCTGTTAAAAGATGACAAATCCTTTAGCTCCTGGCTTTAGACCTCTGACCTCTTGACTCCCTGCCTGTATCCAGGGAGCAGTCTGGGAAGCAGAATGCAATAAACAGCTTGTAATCTAATAGTGTCAAAAGAAATTACCTCAAACCCAGCTGTTACACTACTACTCATTAAAGACAGAAAACATGTTAACTAAAATAAGACCTTTTTAGAGTATGGGCTTTTGCAATTACTGAGAGTTCAGAACTGTTTTCCCTCTCCCAGCACCTCCCCACCCGCCCGCTTCCCTACCTTATGGAAAAAGCAGTAAATGTCATTCTAAGTAAACATGTCCTATTGTCACTTAAATTATGAACGAATTGTGTTTGATTGAAGCATCTTCTTTATTATTCTAATTTGCTATGTTTCTCAGCTCTGAGCATTATGTGTTCCCAGCTTCACAGCACAGAAGTGACTTAGCACATAACTTCTGCTTTTCAGTTGCTCTGACTGATATTTATGCTTTGATTTTATTATAATTTTGAATTATAATAAAATCTCCATTTTTTTTGGAAACCTTACATACAGGAACATAGGAAACAATGTCTACATTTGCCTTGCTGGTTTCAATGCTGGCCCCTGAAATTATCTTAGGCAGAAGTTAAAGCAGACTGTGCCCAACAGTGGATGTCAAAATTTTACCATGGGAGGTTTCAAACACTGACTGCATCTTTCTGTTCATACACTCATGCATTCAAAATACAGAAGATTAGCAAGCATCTCAGAATTGTAGAATTACTGACTCATTTAGGTTAGGCAAGACCTCTAAGATCACAGAGTCCGTGCATTTACCCACAGCTCGCAAGCCCATCACTAAACTGTGTCCCTGAAAAACACAACTACACATTTAAATCACTCCAGAGATGGTGACTTCACCACTGCCCTGAGCAGCCTGTGCCAGGGCTTCACAACCTTTCCAGTGAAGAAAATTTTTCTTAATATCCCATTGAACCTCTTCTGGCACAACTTGAGGCCATTTCTTCTTGTTCTATCACTTGCTGCTTCAGAGAATTGGCTGTCATGCATAGAGGAGAAAAAAAAACAACCCAAAAACGAAGGAGCATGATGGTGTTGGAGAAGCTCAGAGAGGAATGCATGCTGATAAGCACTCTTAAGAGTCCTTCAAACCCAAAGTAGTCTATAGAATATTTGGACAAGAGTATAGATTGAAAGGACAGTTCCTGAGAAGGAGGTTCAAACTTTTTGCACCACTTTTGTTTTCATCACTTTCACCACTATCATCTCAATGTTCTTCATCAGATCTCCACTTGCTGCCGTTCCCTCTAACACTCTATGCTATTTCTACGCCATTCTCTCTAAAACTCAATAATCCCTGTAATCAAATTCTATGCTGTAAACTAAAGAAAATAGTATTGGAAGTTCAACCAGAAACTATTTATGGCTTTGTAAATGATAATTTTAAAAAGGTATTACTTTAGGTCACAGAGAAGAGTATTTTTCAGAAAATGTTTGTCTAAAACCACCTGTGTCTGCTGTTGATGCTTGTGAAAAATAGTTAAAACCTGAGGAAAGCTGGCAAGATGAGGCAGCTACAGTCATTCATGTGAAGACAGATGATATTCCCAAAACACAGAAGAGACTGTATGTCTCCTGCTGATGGAAAAGAGATGGAGAGAACATCCAGTCTGGAGTAAACATAACTCTTAATATACCTAGATATCTAAATGAAGCCTATCTGTAATTGTCTAGTACTTGTCTCAGCAATCTTCTTACTTTTTCAAACCGATCCAAGCTTACAACACAGTGCTCAGAGGAGATAGTTCTGTAGAAACAGGCTCTTGCCCTTTGTTATTCATTATAATACAGGATTAAACAGATAACTGTTTAATATGACTTCATAGTACTCCACTAGCTGTTGGGTCCCTCACTCAGAGAGCACAGGCCCAGTTTTGAAAGGATGCCAGCCTACATCCAAGGAGAGATTTCTGATTACTAGGTAAGCTGGGTAAACCTCCTCCTCCAAATCATGATTATAAATTTCTAAATATGTGAGTGGAGAATATACAGTTTGAAGGCTTTATGGACCAGTTGTGGTGGGTATGTTTTTGGAATAGCAAAGCCCTGAGATCCTGCTCCTCATTTTTTTGAGTTCTACACAGGCCAGTTCACTGGCCTGGGTCCAAATCTCTGCTACATCTCAACCAGAAGTTGTCTATCTTCCTGTTCCCTTTCTTACCTAACCCCAAGGCTCCTCCTTTTTTGTCCTTCAGCTGGGATAGAAAAGGAAGGGGCTAGGGGCCTCCATCATGATGAGTAGCCAGGAAGATGGCTTTCAAAAAAATTTCTGTTACTGCTTCTATTCTTCCCATCCTTAAAGGACTGGGAGATGAGTTCTCAGATCATTGGTATTTCCTGTTGATTCTCTCAGTAGCCTAACTGGAGCCTGACGCTTAAATAAAGTTAAGCCCATTCCACACACTTACTTGGGAATTTGGTATTTTGTTAGGAGGAATGGATGAGCTCTGAGTGCATACACTAAAATTTAGGCAAAGCAATGCACAATGGGTTACTCAACAAATAGAAAACAGTTGGGCAAGTGAACAGAATTAAATTTTAGGGTTTAAAAGGTATATATTCTTTAGCTCTATAGAGATGATTAGAAATGAAGTGGTTTAGGTACCCAAAAAATATTTTGTTACATTTCAAAGTTCCATGTAGGACTCAACTGGGCTGTCTTCTAGAAGTACACTTATTCTGTATTTAGGATGACACCATCTATATATGGATAAATAGATTAAAATTGTTCACTTTTGACTGTTTGCTTTCATGACACACAAGAGGAGAATGAAAGAACATCCTTCCCATGATAACATAGCATATCTTCTGCAATTTCTCTTAGGAAAATAATCTGATAAAAAAATTTCTTTGATATTGACATGATTATCTGTGTAGATTGATCTTGGTCTTAACTAAAATTACTTTGTGAGAAAATGGGTAAGAATACTTTTAACTTCTCTAACTATAAGGGAAACATTTCTATCTGTATCAGCTGAAAGAAATGTGTCTCTAGCTGGTTAGGAAAGTTACAAAGTGAGAAGGGAAATTGAAAAACTATTTATGGGTTATAAGTAAAAGAGCAGAAAGAAAGAAATGACAGCTTATGTTCATTTAAGAGAAACCTTAACAGTAAAAGGATGATTCTCTTGAGATTTCCCTTTCCCAAGCTCTACATTTAACTGATTCTCTTACTTTTCTTTTAATTTTTTCCTTCGTTATGTTTATCTTTTATTTTTAATATAGAAAACAAGACTGAGAAATATGCTTTCAGAAGTATATGTGCATATTTGCCAACAAATTAGGTAGTAGTATCTCTCCAATTTTTTATTTGTTTTCAATTATTGTAAAAATACCTTCATTCTGGAAATCTGGAGAATAGCAAAATTATTGGCCAGTGAGACCAAATACCACTATTTTGGTTTAGATCATTTTTTCAGGTTAGTTTTTGGGTACAGGAAGTTTTGTGTGCCATCTTCACTGTCACACATCATATAATCATGGAATCAAAGAATCATCAAGGAATCACTAAAACACAGAACAGTCTGGGTTGAAAGGAACCTTAATGATCATTTCAATCCAACCTCTCTGTCATGGGTGAGGACACCTTCCACTAAACCATGTTGCTCTAAGCCCCTTCCAACCTGAATTTAAGCATTTCCAGGCATACATAAATTTCCTGTGCAAGTGCCTCACCCTTCTCACAGAAAAGAATTTCTTCCTAAGTCCTAAAACTCCCCTCTATTATTTTAAAACCATTCCCTCCTTGTTCTAGCATTATTCGCCCATAAAAAGTTGCTTTCCATCTTTTTTACAAACTCTCTTTAATAACTGAAAGACCATACCTATCTTACTTTCAGTTTGCTTAAAAACTCTCTCAGTCAGCCTTCAGAGAGTCCAGCTACCTTGTGCATTGCTACAAACTATGCAATCATAAGACCAGCAGGAAAGATCTGCTTTTTTTCTACAAAGGCCTGTGATGACCTCTGACACAATGTTGGGCTCACCGCTGAGGCTGAAGGCCAAAATATTTTCATTCTGTAAAAGGACGACAGGCACAAGCACTGCTTCAGAGAAATGCTTCTGCCTAGATGCCAAAACTCTGAGAACCTATTAAGAAGCAAAGCTATGGCCAAGGTCTCTTGCTCTGCTGCAGTTAAAGAGGCCCACTAGCACTACTCCTGAAGCAATAATTAATAATAATTAAATAATAACGACAATTAATAATTAATAATTAATAATTAATAACAAGATATTATAATTAGTAATTAATATTTTATAATAATTAATAATTAATAATTAGTACTGCTCCTGAAGTCTTTTAACACCTCTTTTTGGCCACAAACCTGTCCATTTTCAGAATGTGATAAAACATATGAAAGACAGAATTTTCCAGTGGCCTCCTTGACAATACACTGGGTAGAGAAATGCTAATCAAAAATTCTTAATGGTTCCATGGACATTGTTTTTGCAAAGCAATACTGGCAAATCTTTTATTTTCTTTTCTGTGCTTAACCACCTCTGTGATTTCCTACGTAGTTCCTAATGCTCTAAACAAAATATTCCCAGCATTACTTCTCCTCCTCATATGAAATTTAGCTTTCTGAGGTGGAATAAAAAGTCAGTAGTCCATGGAAGTCTAGAGTGTTCAGCTAAGCATTAGCATACACAACTGACAGAAAAAATAATTAAATAATCCATTGCAAAAAAAATTCAACTAGTATTCTATAGCTGAAAAGCAGAAGTTTTTCTATTGATGTCACCTGATGACAGTTTTAACTTATTATTTAGGAATGTCATGGGGTAATTACATATTTTAGACTGATGTCACCGAAGTCAGTATCTGTCTTCTGAATTCACATTGTTACAATTCACTCCAGCTTCTTTCATCTCAAATTTGTCCACAAGTTGTTCCCAACTCCTGAAGAAATGCAAGTAACAAATAAAAGGGGAGTAGCCTCTATGCAAATAATTCCACGTAACCATGTTAGAAAATAAACTATCAATATTATTTGCAATAAAGAGGGTAATGAACTAATGAAATACTTAATTTCTTCATGTAAGACAAAATGTCATCCCATTCCAAAACTTTAATATCATTTCAGAGACAGTAATGTCAAAATGGAGCTTTTTTTGATACCTAATGATTCTGTGACTGTTGTGTGTTTCCATTTAAGGTAATCTACTGATGCCTTGGAGTGGCTACCTGGGAAGGAGGCTAGACAAGATTAAAAGTGAGTATTTATTAAAGGCCTGCAATAGGTGCACCTTGAGCAGTTAGAAACCCCCAAGAGCCTACAACCAAGATGTACAAGGGTCACGAGATTTTCATACAGTTATAAATTTGGTCTATTTACATACCAGGGTTAATTCTCCAACTACAGCTTCAGGTAATGAAGTCATACACCCCCAGTTTGCTCTTGTCCCCTAACTCGCTTTTGTTTATATTTTCAGTGCCTGAGACAGGAAGGTGTCTTTTAATTTCAGGCCTAGAGAGGAATTGTTTTGTCTGAATAAAATGGGAGAACACTAGCTGACAGGCTATGAAATTTTAGAGTTATACACTAAGGCAGTATAGGATGTGAAAAATACAAAAGCTTAATCCTAAGGCATCATACAAGGTATAGTACATGTTAAACTAATTTTCAACCTAATATCAAAGACCTGAACAATTTTTACACTCACAAGGTATTCAAACTTTTTCCCAAAACTCAAACTGCTTGTTGATTCACAGTTAGATTTGCAATCAAATGTCTGGTACTTTCCATTCCCATTGGGAAACTGTAACTGTTGCTGAATGTGCATAGTTCCATAAGAGAGGCAGGTGACCTAATCATAGCCTAGAAGTATTGTTTATACCTTTTAACATGCTCTCATGAAATCTGTTTTCCCAATTCTGTATGATACTTGAAAATACATTTGGATTCCTCATCATTTCAGATTTTTGGTTTGAGTGTGGGGTAGGGTTTGGCATTCTTAGAGTAATGCTTGTGAAACACCAGCCTGTATGGATTTTAGTGTGCTAGGGAAGCATGCTCTACAAGAAGCTCTGTAATGCTGGGATAGTTTGCAAGACTTTTAGATTTCATTTTAAGGGGAAAAAAAAAATCAAGATCTGTTAAAAGCTTATTCTATTCCAAGGACTTCAGAGTATAGGGAAGTGAGTGTCTTTATTACGCTTTACAAGGAAAATGATGAACAATTCACCCTGAAACAATTCTGTAAGTTTAGTCTTCCAATTTATAACTCTTGTAATCCTAGGGACAAATTCTCCAAGCATAATCTGCTTCCAGACTTTTTGTCATCAAAGTGGCAAGATCAGTGCCCTTAGACATGGCATTAGCTGTCAAGTGAATCAGAGGTACTGCACCACTGAGATGAAGGACAAAGTTTGGAGTTGCACTGGAAAGAGCTTCAGAGCCTATTGAACATGAGGAGTCTCCCAGTAATCCCAGGATGCTCTGTTTTTGCTTGGTACTTGGTTTTCCTGGATCCAACTGCCTTTCAGAGCTTTGCAGTGAAGTGTTCACACTTGACATTGCTTATTGGGATATCACTGTGTCACTCATGCTTAGCATCTTCAGAATGGCCTAAAAATATACCTCTCAGTTGAATCAGTAAGGAAACAGAAAACTTCCAACAGTGTGAAAATAACTGATTAGATGGATTTATATTTCCTACCATGGGAGAAAACATGGAATGAAGTATGATAAATGTATGTCAGTTTCTAGACAGATCAAATGAAAGAGTGACTATAATAACCTCTGTATTGATGTTGCTTTGTCTCATCAGAACAGCCCCAAACCACTAGTTTTCAAATACTATTTTTTTATTGTATAACTTATCTGTAACTCTGAGAAGAATTAATTACCATATAAAAAATTGGTTTGATTTTACTTGTCTTCCTCCTCTTACCATGCAAAATGCAATAAAAACAATGCTAAACTTTATTCTAACAGTAATATGGAAAATTTAAAAACATAATTTAATTGTAGATATATACGTGGTCCCTACTTTTGAAATATGTCTGCTTTAGAAGAACTTGTCAATAATGCTCCCCTTTTTCAGTATTTGGGTTCTCCAAAGGATTTGTAGCTAAACTTTTGGGTGGGTGAGGCTCCTCCTCACTGCCCAGCATTGGCCCAACCAACTTGCATGATTGTGAATTTGGAAGCCTAGTGGCTTTCCCATTTCTCTGGAAGATTTCTCTGCTCTTGTGTTACTGAAGCAACCAATGCTGATCACGGCATGAGTGCTACTCTCAGTTCATGCTTATTACCCTTAGGTGAGCTTCTACCCATACTATCCTCCAAAATCACTACTCCTAAGCAAAAACTTGCATAGCAACAAACTCAACCTTGTACAAATGACCTAAGCTTCTCTCTGTAGTTCATCAGAGAAGAGCGCTGATGACTGAAGGGTGTTCCTAAAACCTCTCAAATGCGTTCTTGGGCAATCTTAGCTGCCATGATAAATACATATTTCTTTTCCTTCACCAGACTATTTTTCTCTACAAAACACATCAGATTTGATTAAAATCTCTCTAATGCTGTAGAATGATTTCTGTTTTGGACTTGAATGCTGCCAGAAGTTTACAGTGCATGGAAGAAGTAGCTCAGCAGAAAGAACAAAGATTGGCCTATTTTTTTTTTTCTTACCTCCTTTTCTCTCATGCTTCCTGAATGAGATGTATTTATTAAAATAATTAAGTTTGTGGCTTCTTGTGGGACAGATAATTGGTCTTCCTGGTTATTGGAGAACATAAATTCCATATTAGGGAGACAGTGCTTCTCACAGTGCTTACATGTGCATTTGTTCATCGCTTCACTAAAAAATGATAAATCTTTTAACAACAGCACTGTAGCCACCTCAGTAGGTACCTCATTTTGTATATGGGTCATTGCACCATGGCACATACAGAAGAATATCATATAAATCTTATATCTTCTGTAATCAAGCCTTTTAAAATTCTGTGTGGATGTAGTCTAATGGCAGTGAAAATAACAGGAAGAGAATACTCAGCACCTGAAACAAAGGCAGTGGGAGTTAAACACCAAGGTCATCCCCTTTTCCTTCTCAGTGCCAGCCAGGAAGAGTACAGTTTATCCAGATCTCCTAAAGAAACCCCAGGCATTTGGAGACTCCCCCTCTCTCTTTGGATTCATTCTTGAATCAATTCTTGAAATGTTCTCCTGGAATGAAGGATTTTGAACTTTTTCACATGAGAGTTTTTAAATCTTACTTACTTCACCCTGTTCATATTAAGGAATCTGAAGGAAGAATCTCTTTCTCACAAGAGTGTGGCCCCTGAAATGTCACAGCTGGCAATGAGAGGGACACCTCCTGTTGGAAGGCACTCTGCCAATTTCCATCACCATTAGCCTGATCATCGTCTCATTTGTGATTGGGTAAAGCTAGGCAAAAGAAGCCGAGCCAGTGAAGCTGCCCCAAAGCAATCATTGAATCCTAGAGTATCCTGAGTTAGAAGGGACCCACAAGGATCAGTGAAGTCCAAGTCCTAGCCCTGCACAGAACTACGGCGAAAAACACACTACATTCCTGAAAGTGTTGTCCACCACTTCTTGAACTCTGTCAGGTTTGGTGGTGCTAGCACTTCCCTGGGGAACCTGTTGCAAGAGTTTCTTCAGGTTAGAACCAAGTTTTATGAACTCACCAAAGGTAAGGATGAGGGTGGGAAACAACTGAAAATAGCATTTTTGGCCTAAAACCAAAACAAATGGAAACACAGAGACCGTCAACATTAGGGGGCAACAAATCTTTCTTTATCCTGATTTTTTTTTCTTAATGCTCAAAATTTATTATGTATTTCCTGGGCGTTGCCTAGCTTTTTTGGTTTCCTAAGATGAAAATAAAATATGTCATCAGTGCACTCCTTTTACTTGAAATTCCATGCCCAGGAAGGACAGACATGCTCTGCCTTCATTTTGACACTTGGGGAATGGCATGCACAAATTGCAAGCTGTAAATTTTCATAACATGCTCCATTATAAGCCACACAAATAGCAGACTGTCCTGGTTTAGGACAAATTAGGAGGAAAATCTCCACGAGGAGACAAACCTCCACTACCCCTTCCCCCCAACCCCGGGTTCGGGAAGGAACTCCTCGGAGGAAAAGTGGAAAAAAC